>JAHKKF010484935.1:0-32765 GCA_019740295.1 Labeo calbasu | reverse complement strand
TTTATCCAATATTTGTTTATTTTACTTTGTTTAAATATAAATATGTATACTGGAATAAATTATTATTATTATTTGTATTATTATTATTAGTTCAATAAATTACAATACATTTTTATATATATATCCAATATTATATATACTATATATATCCAATCCAATATTTTTATTTGTTTGTTTTACTTTGTTTAAATGTAGCCAAAATATGTGTATATTGGAGCCGAATGTATTTATTATTAGTAGTAGTATTACAGTATTATTATTATTATTATTATTTAGTTCAATAAATTACAATTAAATTATATTAATTATATTATTATTATTAAAAATAAAATAAAAATCAAATGAAAAAAAGTTTTCTTAGGATTTAAACACTGGACACAAAAATGTCTTGTTAGTTTACTACATGGTTTCGTTATTTCATTGAAAAATTGTATTTAAGTGTTGCTTTCACTGTGTAGGTTATTTTGAATTAACTAAAATGTACTAAAAATCATACTTGTGATGTGATATTATAGCAGATATACTATATATATATATATATATATATATATATTTTTTTTTTTTTTTTTTTTTTTTTTTTTCGCTGTCTATATTCTCTAGGCTGTAAATCAGTGTAGTATAGCCCAAGTTGTGTTCAGCAGTGTTTTGTACAAGCTGTGGGTACAATAGAAGACTTGTAAGACTTACAAAAACAGCAAATCATGGGAGCCTACATGCAAGAGCTTCTTAAAAGCTCAATTGTTTGGTATTTTATGAACGCCCGTTTTTTATGATTGTGACTGTGTGCAAAAGCTAAAACTGAATGACCCCAAACACTAAAAAGGACTGTGTCCAAACAACACAGAACTATTGCAGCAATGTGACAATATTCACCTTGAAACCCCTTTTTCCACAAAGACTGACAACAGAAAACTTCACAAAGCCAACATCTATGACAGAGCTGCAATTGCTAAAGTCGTGATCATAAAACCAGCATCATTGGAGCATCAAAATGAACTTTTACATCTGCCTCGCCCTATGTGGATGGACAAACGCAAATAGATAGAAATAAATAGATAAATATAAATAAACAATAGAGAATTACAGCAAATGTGACTGTACTAATACATCATTCATGATTTTAATTGCTTGTAATGAACTTGAGTTCAATTAGAAGAAGAGTAAAATCAATATATGGTGATCACGAGCGAGCTGCACGCAGAGGAAGTGAATGTGGAAGTGATCAGGCAGGCCACCGCTGGACATTAATGGGGATGCATGCTGCTTCTCTCCTGCAGGTTGATTGTGTATTGAGCGATTAACCTCTGCTAGTCAAAGCTTAAGCTGATTGCTAATTAGCTCGTGTCTGCACAAAGGAAATGCATTTCCTGGCAATGTATGATCTACTCAGATGGATATATCCGTATTAAATGGCTTTGTCTTAAAGATGTATTAAGTGAGGAAAGAAGTCTGGCTTCAGAACAAAATGTAACTGCTGAGTCAGGGATTTTATGAAAGGAAAAAGAAGAAAGAGAGAGAAAATGACTTCAACAGACAGAGAGACGCTGGGATAGATAGATAGATGGAACGAGAATGAGAGGTAATTAAACACAAAAAATGAAAACACTTTGTAGAGCAGCAGCGGTAGTTCTGTTCCACCAACTCTCTGTACAGTGATCAGTATTGACATTACCATTAGGCCCATCTCCATAATGAGCCTTAGGATGAAGATCCTTAGAGCAACATTACACAAACTTTCTACTATCACAGTCTACCTACATGAATTCATGTCATCATGTCATCTATCCATCTCAAACATGTTAGGGTGATAAAACTGTCCTGATATAAAAATGATGAAAAAAAAAAAATTCTAATTAAAAGAATGTAATTCTTCAAATTTGAAAAAAAGAAAAGAAAAAAAACATGACTACAATTTGCTTTATCCAGCATGTATAAACATTAAGGAAAAAAAAAAATTAATAAAAGCATAAAATATATATTATATATATTCAATACACTAATGAATAAATCATTAAAAAGAAAAACATTTATTTAAAATGGAAATCTTTTGGGGTCAGTGCATTTGAAAGAAATTCATTCTTGGTAAAAAGTGATAGTGAAGACTTACATTGTTAGAAAAGATTTCTATTTTGAAAAAATGCTGTTCTTTTTTACTTTTTATTCATCAAAGAATCCTGAAAAAAAGTATTACTTGTTCCAAAAAAAATATTAAGCAGCTGTTTCCAACACTGATAATAAATTAGGATATCCGAATGATTTCTAGGATTGCGAGACACTAAAGACTGGAGTAATGGCTGATGAATATTCAGCTTTGCATCACAGAAATAAATTATATTTTTTTAACTATTAAAATAGAAAACTGTTATTTTAAATTGCAATTAAATTTCATAATATCATTTTTTTTTTTCCGTATTTTCGATCAAATAGACTAAAAAAGTATTAAAATCTTACTGATGCCAAAGTTTTGAATGGCAGTGTATGTTACAAATGATTAATTGATGGTTACACCACTTCATTTGAAGAGTTTATTTGCAAAAACAGATCAGAAATCACTTGTTCATTTAAAGTATGTTTTTTATATATATTAAAAGTTTGTTTTATAGCAAAAGCAGATAACTCCACATATTATGTTTCAGAGTTGTGGACGCCTGACAAACGCTGTTGTTGTGATCATAGATATATATACAGATCTATGGTTGTGATTATAGACTGTATGGTTGTGATTACACGCAGTTTTCACTCACCACTTTAACGTGCTGCTTTTGCAAGGTTCCATTAAAAATTTTCAGCTTTTATTTTTCTTTTACGCCCTGAAGAAGATATCACGGGCTAATCAAGTTTGTCGAAATTATCCATGCTCGATCACTTTAGTCCGCTTTGATGAAACTCCTCTCAGCTAGCTCCTCTTTTCAAAGTGACTGGCAGCCTTGTCACCTGACCTGAATACAGCGAGCTGATTCGCTAAAATGGACTTATCGGCTTCTGTTCACAAACAACAAGAGCGTTTGTCGGCTTCTGCAGTAAAAGGTGAAATCGTGATTCTTTGAAAGTAGACAATACCGGCTTTTTTGACAAAATGTGTTTAGGGTTCAGATCGCGCTATACACTCTTAAAAATAAAGGTGCTTCACGATGCCATAGAACAACCTTTTTTTTGTTTAAATGGTTCCATAAAGAACCTTTAACATCTGAAGAACCTGTTTTACAGAACGTTCTTTGTGGCGAAAAAAGGGTTCTTCAGATTATAAAATGGTAAGAAAGAGATGGTTCTTTAAAGAACCTTTGACTGAACGGTTCTGTTTGGAACCAAAAATGGTTCTTCTATGGCATAGCACCTTTATTTTTAAAAGTGTATGTGGAGAATAATGCACGTTTTTTTTTTTTTTTTCAAATGGCGTTTATTGTTTTTTGCAAATGAACTCTTCATTTGTTTTGTTTGCTTGTTTGTTTGCTTTTTTAATTTATTTTAGTGTGATTAAACTGAAATTTGGTACAAAAAATGTTCAAAACCATATTAAAATAGACATGAATACAAAAGGCCAATTCTAAAAACTTTGCACATGAGCTTTGACCCTTTTTTTTAAATTATTTATTTCCGTTTTGCTGATATTTACAGTGTCATGACAGGAAGCTAAGTGGGAGAGAGAGGGGGCGTGGGATCGGGAAATGTCCATGGGCCAGGACTTGAACTCGGGACGCCCATAGCGCAACGTGCTGCCCACAAGGTTATCGGCACCGACAAACTGGCACAAATATTTTTCCTTTCTTAACTTCGGCACTCTTACACACGATAGATTCACTATAAAACAGTGTCTTTACCTTTATTTTCGCAGAACTACAAAAACGTACCTATACATACAATTCACTGCAGTTTCTAGCTGAAATTACCGTAGAGGCAAAAAAACCACAAATAACTTATTCCTTTTTCACACAAATTACAATTACGGGGCAGATTATCCAATTACTATTGCAATTGCAATTCATCGACTGGCCACTAGAGACTGGCTCTAAAAGGGAGTCAATCCCATAGACTCCCCTTGTTAAAATGCCCAACTTTACTGCAGAAAAAAATATGTTTACAGCCTGGTACAAAAAGTGGTTTTGGTCTGTATAGCTAATTTTGCCGTTCATGTCAACTGTGAGGGGGGTGATTTTTTTTATAACTCATCCGTTTAAATTATATTAAGCCTTAAAGTTCTGCATAATTTAGGGCGTGGCCACTTGAGTGACAGGTGGATTGCTGCTGCTGTCACCACCGTCACGCTAGGCAGGCGTGGTTTCAGCAACCAGCTCCACCCACGTCCCGCCTCTTTGCCCATTTTCAGTTATCCAGGAGTGATGTGCAGAGACGCGATACCAAGATGGCGACTCCTGCCCACTAAGAGCTTTTACAGTCTATGCAAATTACCTATTTTCTTACTTTCACGTTTAGGATAAAACAGAATGTGCATTGAAAATGTCACAAAACATGCAAGCAGCAATGTAATATCATTTTTTTGCAGAATTGTTGCCACACACATGCAATTCCAATGAGCCTGGGTCACTCTTGCAGTATATGACACTCTAATAATGCAAGAAGTCTCCAGTCATTCTAGTAGTTGTTCAACTGCAAATATTGCAGCAAAGTGTGATATTTTCATATCAAAGTATCCCACTGTCCCAAAGGACCTCCATGTTGAAAAGTGCTTACGGTGGGCCTCAGACATTCTCAAATCTGTTTGACTGACTGAAAGTCCACTCCACCTGCATGCACTGCATTTGCTGAGAAAGCGAGGTGAAATTCTCAGATGACCACAGTGTGGATCAAATCAAAACAGCAGACCTTGAAACTCACAGGCCCTTGGCTGAGGAAGTCATCCGTGCGTTGTGATCTATTTCAGCACCGGCTGAAAACCTGTGGGATTGAGCACCTCAAAACTGCCTATGAACATAGAGTTAAACAAAAGACAACTTCATTTGAATTATTATCTGGAAATAACCACATCTAGCACTGTCCGTATGTGGATCTTCATGACAACGTGGTTCTTTCAGTTGCAAAACAGGCCAGGGCTGTGAATGAACAGTGGGGATGGAAAAAAACATGGTACCCATCTGCCTCAGTCGATTCAACATATGACAACCAGAAAACCTAAGCCAGTATAGCCATGTGAGACCACTGCACTATGTTTCAAATGCAAACATACAGAATACAATGCAAACAACATTCATTTCAGATCAAACACTTGCATATACAGCAAAAAAAAAGTTCTGATGTGCAAACAAACTATTCAGTTTCAACTAAAATGATCAGGGTAATTGTGTGCTGGTTTTAATTTAAAGCACTCTGTCAGTATATATAGCACAAAAGAACCGTAAGTAAAAATAGCAGGCATCTTGCATTCATTAAGCGTGTTTGTACTGCAGTGCAAGTACGTCTTTTAAGTGTAAGTCCCATAACTCACTCGTCTAAATTACAGCTGAAAAAGCAAGTAATTATTATTCGCACTTGAAAAGTATACAAGCGGTTGCATATTTTTCTATTTGCCGAGCTTGAGAAAAACAAATGTTTTGTTTAGTGTTTGCATGCATTTCTGTCTTTAGAAAAAAACACAGACCGCTTGGTGGAGTCTCTGGCAGACAGACGCCACAGCAGCCTCTGACATCTTTGGCACCTTCATCATAATGGGGGCAAAACATCCCCTGCGTCTTTTTCTCTCTCTCTGTTTTTTTTTTTTTTTTTTTCTCACATCGCATCACAATGTCTACATTCTTACCAAAATTTTCCACAGAACAGTTTGAAATGCTGCCACTAGAGTACAGGTCAACACATGATGCTGTTTGTGTGAATGTATAGGTTTTTTTTTTTTTTTGGATTTGCTTCAGGCCCAGATTTTACATCAGCTGGAGACTGAATGCAATATCAAAAACAGTGAATTGTGAAAACAATCAATAAATATTACTAGAACTTGTATTGTATATTATGCTGCTGTCACTTAATACACAGATCTATATAAACATGTGATTTCTTTCCCAGCTGTTCACCTTCACAGACATAACCGACTGTGTTTTTTGTAACTTAGGTGTGTTTTTAACATAAGGGTCAATCTATAATTAGGGGTACATTTAGAATTTGACAAAGTAAAGAAAAGAGTTTTCCTTTTTCCCAAAAACCCAAACATGACCTTCCATAGCTGCTTTGAAACAATCTATACTGTATAAAGTGCTATATAAATAAAGGTGATCTGTAGGAATATGTGCATGATATGCCACCTATACTGTCCACCATGTTACCTTTACTGGGTAACACAGTTGACAGGTAACTTAGTTGGCCTTTTTTTTGGGTGTTTTGGGCCTATACTCAACATGGAAGCCTAGAACTACTAAGCATATGGTATGTTTAGAAATATATTTTCAAAAATAGTCAAATAGTCAATAATTGACTAAATTGTCTAGTTAAAATTTGCAGCAATAGTACTTGTGTAACACTGTTGACAGTCAATTAATCCACTCTTAGTGGGTAACTTAGTTGACAGTGGTTTTTCGGGGTTCTTCAGGGTTGTATGTAATATATAAACATAATTTTTGAACAAAAGATAAGGCTTTTTCAACATATAGTAGTGTGATTGGGGCTTTATACTGATGAAAATATATTTTAAAAATATACTTCACGGACATGAGATGTACTCACAATTATAGAATGATCCATAATCGTGTGTGTACTTGACCATTTAAGCACAATAAGGCATGAAAGAACTTAGTTTAGTACTCACGTGCCATGCGATAGCTGTTTTCTGTGCGTCTGTTACGGATGTGTGCACTCAGAAAACCCTATATCAGAGGTTTAAACTGAAATTGCTGTAAAACGCGTGATTTCAGCACAATAGACATGATAATCAAAACCAAACAGATGTTTTTGGGCAGAGTATCTGAGGTACGAGCTGTAAAGGCACAGCCCTGTTCTGGAAAAGGGAGCAGGGAGCAGCAGCTCATTTGCATTTAAAGAGACATGCACGAAAACAGTGTGTTTCTGGTTCCACTCAAAAGGAGCACTTTCAAAATGATATAATAAATGATCTGTGTGGTATTTTGAGCTTAAACATCACAGACACATTCTGGGAACACCTGAGACATATATTACATATTGTAAAAAGGGGAATAATAGGTGGCCATTAAATACTTGACATACGAGTTTCAACAGAAATGACATTTTTATGAATTTACCACTGCTTTTTAGCCTTGATTATGATCACAATCAAATCTACCAGTTTAGCTATTTCATAGCTTGGCAGCTTTGTTAGTCAATACAACTGTTGTCTAGTCTAATTGCAATTTTCCAAAGAATCTTCATTCACCTTAAAGGAATGCTCATGGAAAAAAAATACACAAAGATAGAATCATTATAAAATGTCATTTGCTTGCCTGGAAACATAAACAAAGAGAAACAAGGGAGGGATTACAGTCAATACCTATTTAAAATTCAGACCAAAATCCTGCAGCAAAATAAGAAATTGATTTAATGCCTAGATTGTGCAAAGGAATATGAGTTCGTATTAAGAAATTGTTAAGCTCTTTTACCTTTAGAGAAAGTAGTTGGAGGATAGAGATGTGATTTACAGCTAGCGTTCATGTCTTAACTTGAAGTTGTAAATCAATCATATCTCTAGTGTGAGGAGACCTATTTTTCACCCATGTATAATGATGTATGAATCAACAACACGTTGTAACCGAACATGACTTTACCTCATATTTTTTTCACCTTGCTTTCATGCATTCATGTGATCCTGTACATACTATAACAAACACACTAGAGTCTCAGGGCTGAGATATATTTGTGGCCTCCCGCCTGTTCTCTGGCTGGGAATACTGTAGGATTGAGTTTCAGTGACTAGTTTTTTCCTTCTTTATCATATTTACCCTATTGAGCCTGTTACTCTGCCTAGTCAACAATTCAGAAACCGTTATTTCTCAGATGTTGCTCTTTCATAACTACATGAGATTTAATTTTCAGGTGTTTAGGTATTATCTTTGCCTCAGATGATAATTGATATATTGCAACTGCACTTATTTATTTCAATTGTGACTTTATATCTCACAATGTGACAGTTCTGTTTTCTAAACAGATTGCTTTAGTGATTTTTATATGGTTACTGAATAAAATTACCTTCATCCATTAAAGACTGTATATAATTTGTTACCAGGCCATAGAATATGGTTGAATCTTGACCTTTATGGGGTCTTCATTTTAAAATGCATATTTAGGGGCCGGTCAATATGAGATACACAAAGTGCCTTCAGGCACTGCTTGCAAATCAGATTCCCTTCTTTACTATAATGGCCCACAGGGTCTATTTTTGTTATTCAATAAAAAGACTCTATGAGTGACTTGTTTTTATGGGTAATTGCTTGTTTGACATTGTATTTTACAAATTTTCCTCTGTCCGAAACCACCCTCTTTGCCCTTGGACTAAACATTGGATGTGAGCCCAATAAATATTGATTTTTACTGAGGTACGTGGCAAACTATCGATTTCTCATGTGTTGGCCAATAAAGGCCATTAAGGTAAACAGTAATCAGCAAAACTCGCCAAAAAAGTGCCAGCTGATCTTTTCATGACGTTATTTGTTCACTTCTTTTTCGCTCGCTGGTTAAACGAAAAGCCGATGTGAGTTCGCTCAGAGGATTGTGGCATTGAAAGAGCCTCTTACACACATTTTAGTGACCTATTAAGAGCCTTATGGAGCCTGTCCACATGCCCGTAATCTCAGATATCCTCTTAAAAATGGAATTGATTGAATGAATTGATCTTTCCAGAAGCCGGAAGACACAGTCACGTAATTATCTCATATAAATCTCTGGCGTCTCCACAGAAGTAGGCTACAGACGACTGACGAAGTTGAGGTAACACAGTTCAGATCGGTGTTTTTGGGTGACTTAAAATTGCATTTCTATTATTCAGAACTAAAAGAATATCTCTGACATTTGCAGACAGTCTGTAACTGTGCAATGCCTGGGGCTTTGGAAGGGCAATTCAGGGTCAGCAGCGTCTACTAAGTCAAATCTGTTAAAACACAGATTCAGTTCATTTTGCTCGCCCTACATTTCCATGGTGCATGACAGGCCACCCTGTGAGCTGAAGGCAATGATTCATTTCCCAGAATTCCTTTAGGTTGCTGTGTAGCTTGCTCTCAAGTTTCCTTGTGGTTTGAGCTATACTTGATCAAAAATGTTAACCCCTTCGATACATGGCAGTGCCACTTTATCAGCCTTTGTAAACTGTTTCTTATTCATGGTGTTTGCTGAGGTGTCATTATTCTCACATTCACAGACATGATACAACTTATGTACAATTAATATAACTGTCTTGGGAATAGACCTTTCGACTTGGACCAACAAGTAACCACAAAGAAAACAAAACACTAAAACACATTAGCAACCAGATTGTAACATGCAAACATACAGAACAAATGAGCAGTTTTACAGCAACATGCTAACACAGTAAAATTATAGGGATCTTTTCATAAGCAAGCACCACTTAAAATAAATTTAAAGATGTCTAGTTCCACTCATATAAAGTCATGGCCAAAAATATCGGCACCCTTGCAATTCTGTCAGAAAATGCAACACTTCTCTAAAAAGATTGTTCCAATTGCAAATGTTTTGGTATTCACATGCTTATTGTTTTTGTTTGCACTGCAACAACATAACAAAAAAAAACAGAGAAGAAAAGTCAAACTTGATAAAATTTCACACAGAACTCAAAAATGTACTGGACAAAATTATTGGTACCTTGTCAAAATTGTAAGAAATGTGTGGTGTGGGCAAGTATAGTACAGTTTCGATGCAAACGCTGACTAGCATATGCATATAGAGTTTTATGCCAAAGTTTGGGGACCCCCTTGCAGAATCTGTGAAAATATGAGTAATTTTAACAAAATAAGAGAGTTCATACAAAATGCATGTTATTTTTTATTTAGTACTGTACAGAGTAAGATATTTTACATAAAAGATGTTTACATATAGTCCACAAGACCAAAAAAAAAAAAGATGAAGTTATTACAATAACTCCCTGCAAAAGTTTTTTTGGTTTTGTGATTGTTGTTCATGAGGCCCGTTTGTTCTGTACAGTTAAACTGAGCACTGTTCTTCAGAAAAAAAAACCTCCAGGTCCTGCAGATTCTTCAGTTTCCAGCATCTTTTGAATATTTGAACCTTTTCCAGCAGTGACTATGATTTTGAGATCCATCTTTTCACACTGAAGACAACTGAGGGACTCAAACACAACTATTAAAAAAGGTTCAAACATTCACTGTTGCTTCAGAAGGAAACTAAGAGCGCACTAAGAGCGAAGGGGTGAATACTTTTGAACAGGATGAAGATTCCAAATTTTTCTTATGTTGTTGAAATATCTTTTTTTTTTTTTTCTATTTAGTACTTCCCTTCGGAAGCAACATAAGATACTTGCATGATTCCCTTACAAATTAAGAAAAATTTACCTTGATCTTCAAATTGCATCAAGCATGCATCAGTTGGGAATTGAAAAAGCAAAAACAAACAAACAAACAAACAAAAAACACTGGTACAGAAGAAAATAAATTGTTGAATAAATTATTTTCTTTGCGCACAAAAACTATTCTTGTAGCATCAGAAAATTACGGTTAAACCTCTGATGCCACATGGACTATTTTAACAATGTCTTTACTACCTTTCTGGGTCTTGAACATGGTAGTTGCAAGCTCTCGGATTTCATCAAAAATATCTTAATTTGTGTTCAGAAGATGAACGAAAGTCTTACGGTTTGGAACGACATAAGGATGAGAAATTAATTAGAGAATTTTAATTTTCAGGCGAACTAACCCTTTAAAAAAGCACACAATAAAAAATACTCTCAAACATTATGTATTTTTAACTGTGGTAGATTTAGCATTTAACAGCAGCAAATTTATCAAATAATATTTACACAATTCCGATGACAAATTTCCAGTGAGTCCAGTTCATTTAAGTTTTACCCCATTCCCAGGAGTATTTTTGTGTGTACATGTGTGTATTTGTGTTTATGTCTGTGTGAGTGTGGTGACCCTAAAGCAGCTGTGCACCTTGGATTACAGCCTGGCCATTACTCAGCTGTGCCCTTGGATTAGGATTGGACATTACTCAGTACAGGAATTTACATGACAGTGAAACTCACAGGCGGCTTAAGAGCCATCACTGTTTACGCTCGGACAGAAAGTCAGATTCCCTCCCTCTGACAGATGGCCTCTTGACACAACGTGCAATGTTTGGAATAATCTCAGGGGCAGTGAAGGTCTGCGACACTATAGAGCAAAACAGTGCCCACCCTCTTTTTAAGCAGTCTTGGTTCCAGGAGTACTTTTCCCATCCAGTTTTCCCACTGGGATTTCAAAACAGTGTTTTAGGCCATGAACCAAAATAACCAGCTATGAGGTGAATGACAACATTACAAACTTTAATTTGAAGCAACAAATTATTTGAAAATCAAACGAAAAGACAAAGGTACTGTGTACTTGATGACTTGAATCTCTGATTCAATATCTACAATCCCAAAAAGGAACAGTGAATGACATAATTAAAAACGGTAGAGATGTTCATGAACAGCAGCTGATTCCTGGAGCTCACATCTGTGAAAACGTCAAAGCAAATTTTCAAATAGACGTAATCTTTATTAACAAACCACATATTTGAAGTGTAAACAAGAACATTCTCATCTTAAAACTCGACAAAAACAGTATTATTTATACAATTATAGTCAATTTCGGGCATCCGACATGACACTTACTGTTAGAAATGCTGCAAGTGGACTGATACAAACGGAGAAACGGTTGGAGTTCTGCTATCACTAGAATATTACACTCCTCTCAGCCAATCAGATTCGAGGACCAGAAAGAACTGTTGTATAAATATATAAGATTTCACATTTATTGCAATATGCAGACTATAAAAAAAGCACATACCATTGATTACCAAGTTAATATCTCACAGTAAGCCTGTGTGTAAAGGTTAATAAGTTATCAATAACTAGTCAATTCAGCTAAGGAGAAAATAAAAGGGATTTCCAGAATCGGAATGGGAATTCTGGAATTTTTCGGGAACTTTTTCAGAACCTGATTGTTGTATTCTATAAACAAAGGTGAGACAAGGATATTGAATCTGAGAGACCTACTGAAGAGTTACATCAACAGGAGCTGAAAACAGCAAGCTGGGAGCTTTGGCCTGGTTTTAATTAAGAGGCTCTTGATTGTTAGATTTCGAGGTTGAAAGTCTGAGAGAAGTCTTGATGGGCAGCAGCAGATTTAGCATTTAAAAGTAAACAGAGAGTGAAAAGGACCAGCTGCTAGTTAGAATTAGCCTTGCGATCAGCCTGCAAGTACTTAGCGAGAAACACACACACCTACACACACAAACACACGCAGAGGGGAGGAAAATGTGTCCTGACCCCTCCTGACCCCAGATACAAAGCCTGTGAGGCCCTGAAGGCACAGAATTAATTGCTGCCCACAAACCCTTATACTTTACATGTCAGAAAGAAACCTTACGCTGGTAAAAGAATCGGAGTGGAGGGCGAAAAATGGATTCATTTCAGCATGATAAACAAATCTGACACCAAGCTTTCAAAGGGGAATCATATAAACAGGTGAATTTATAAATCTATTCACCGATGTATAAAGGGAAACATTGTTCTCTGCCGTCGCTCCTAATGTGTTTACCTTGAAACCTCAGGATCGGAGTGCTACATTCATTGAACACAGAAAATTACCCTCTTGTTGTGTACACATTTGGTATCGCACGCAAGAATCTAAGGAAAAACATTATCTCCGCTCTTCCTATTTCATTCCCATGAAATGGGAATGAAATCGCACACTTGTGTGATTAGGAGACTGAAAAAGGGAGGATCTTATCGGCAAAATATCTGTTTTGTTTTCTAGTCACTAAATCACACTGTGTTCCATTAGATAAGGAGGTAAAGGATTCGAGCCAGGCTAGAAACACTTTGCTCAGACCGAACCAGACTTTTGCAGCGCAAATTATGTCGGAGTAGGGGAATTATTTAGCAAGCCGCAATCAATAGTGGTTAAGATGCTGAGAGGCTGTCTCTGAATGAGGGGACAGGTAGACATCAATAGCAGTGTAATGGTCTGCGCAGCATGGGATATACACAAATGTCATGGCAGTGGACTATGACGTCACGCGATCAATACGCCACCGCACAGAATCCAGAAGATACAATCTGTTTGACTGCTGGTGGCAATAAACTGAAGATTAACCTTTTCATCCAAACAGAGTCCTCAAGAACATTAAAGGGCATGTTCTTCTTTGTGCTAATTAACAGCAAAGTTGTCACATTTTTTTGACATTCAACGTAAGAAGCTGAAACCTCGGTTAAATGCACTTTTACAAGGTCATTCTGTTCTAAGACTTAGTGAGCGGACTATGTAGACAACATTTTGAGGGATAATAAGTCAGTTATTCACATAAAAGCTAAACCAACCTCAAATTAACCATGGTTTTATTATAAGAAAAGAATAATAACCATGTTTTTTTTTTTTGGAGTATTGATTAACATTTGTGACCCTGGACCACAAAACCAGTCATAAGGGTCAATTTTTTTTAAATTTATGATTTACACATCATCTGAAAGCTGAATAAATAAGCTTTCAATTGATGTGTGGTTTGTTAGGACAATATTTGGGATACAACTATTTAGAAAATCTGGAATCAAAATATTGAGAAAATTGCCTTTTTAAAGTTGTACAAATGTGACCCTGGACCACAAAACCAGTCATGAGGGTCCATTTTTTTTTATTTATGATTTACACATCATCTGAAAGCTGAATAAATAAGCTTTCCATTGATGTGTGGTTTGTTAGGACAATATTTGGGATACAACTATTTTGAAAATCTGGAATCAAAACATTGAGAAAATTGCCTTTAAAGTTGTACAAATGTGACCCGGGACCACAAAACCAGTCTTAAGTCGCTGGGGTATATTTGTAGCAATAGTCAAAAATACATTGTATGGGTCAAAATTATTCTTTTATGGGAAAAATCATTAGGAAATTAAATAAAGATTATGTTCCCTGAAGATATTTTGTAAAATTCCTACTGTAAATATATGAAAACTTAATTTTTGATTAGTAATATACATTGTTAAGAACTTCATTTGGACAACTTTAAAGGTGATTTTCTCAATATTTTGATTTTTTTGCACCCTCAGATTTTCAAATAGTTGTATCTCGACCAAATATTGTCCTATCCTAACAAACCATACATCACTGGAAAGCTTATTTATTCATTCATTCTTCCAGATGATGCATAAATCTCAATTTTGAAAAACTGACCCTTATGACTGGTTTTGTGATCCAGGGTCACAAATGTTCTTACCAATGCATATTACTAATCAAAAATTAAGCTTTGATATATTTAAGGTAGAAAATTAGCAAAATATCTTAATGGAACATGATCTTTACTTAATATCCTGATGATTTTTGGGCATAAAAGAAAAATCGATAATTTTGCCCCCTACAATGTATTGTTGGCTTTTTCTACAAATATACCCGTTCTACTTACGACTGGTTTTGTGGTCTAGGGTCATATTTGTATAACCACAGTTTGACTACAAATGGTTAAACTATGGTTAGCCTAGCAAAACCATAGTTAATTTGTGGTTACCATGGTTTAACTATAATAACCATGGTTTTTGGGTTTCATTCATAGTAAAACCATGGTTAATTTTTGTAAGAGAAAGTTTGGGGTATGTAGCATTTTAGCATAATTTTAGGGCCTTCATAGGGCTTTTCCATGCCAAAATGTATTCTGTTAAGCTCAGTGGTAAAAATAAAAAAAACTAAGATGATAAACAAAGTATCAATAAAACAGTTTTGTGTAGTTAAAGGGATAGTTCACCCCAAAAGTTTGTCATTAATTACTCACCCTTATGTCGTTTCAAACCAGTAAGACCTTTGTTCATCCTTGTTTAAGATAAAAGTATTCTTGTAATTTCATAAAATTAAGCTTGGATCACTGATGTCACACAGACTATTTTATCGATATCCTTGGTACCTTTCTGGGCCTTGAACGTGGTAGTTGCATTGCTGCCTATGTAGGGTCAGAAAGCTCTCAGATTTCATCAAAAATATCTCAATTTGTGTTCCAAAGTCAAACTAAGGTCTTACAGGTTTGTAACAACATGAGGGTGAGTGATTAATGACAGAATTTTCATTTTTGGGTGAACTATCCCTTTAAGTGTGGATAATTTTATCCAGTATTTATTAAAGTGTCATGTCAGCAGCTTAAGAAATCACTCAAAAATAAATAAATAAATAAATAAATAAAGGACAGAAAAAAAGAGTTTGAATTTTCATGTAGATTTAACATTTAGCAGCAAATTAAATATGCTTTAATACTTGTATTTCAGCCAAAACAGACAAGTATCAATAAAAATTGATCATTTCATCCAATATTTATGTATAATGGTATGTATATTATAATATTGTGGCATTAGCAAGTTGCGACTTGAGTTTCAGAGTCAGAATGCTTTTTGTAAAGCGTTTCAAATCAGTCACTTATGAGCATCCATTACCAGCAAGCTAAAGTTCATGTTCCTTTAGTTTTGGAACAGAGCTATTGCTTAAAAAAATTACACTTGCATGCACTGAAAAGAAGAAAAAGACAAAATAAAATCACAAAGAAAAAAAACCCCTGCCAAACTGATAAAGCCCAAAGGGAGATAAGTTCAGAGAGGCAGCAACCAGTGCAGAAAAGTGATCGATTATTTAGGAATGTCCGGCTCTGGCTTTTGTGAACAGCAGAACAAGAGGCCTTTTCTCCCTCAGCAGTCATTCACCTTTGAGCTGCTCTCTCTCTCTTGCTGAAAGGCTGTGACCTATAGAAGTCCACCTCTGGCCTTACCCACTTCTCTCAGTCAGTGCCTCCTACACACACACACACACACACGGCAAGTTAAAGGAATAGTTCCCCTAAAAAGTTCACCAGTCACCAGTCATAGATTTAGAACAGATCTGCATTTCTGGGTGAATTAAATCTTCAAAGCAACAGCCTCATTATAAGCACTCAAGAAATTATGGTGTGAGAAAAAAAAGGCTTTGATAGGTGTGATAGTTTGTTGCTCTTCCTTTGCATGGTTTGCTGTGTGTGTTGACAGAGCACAATTCCCAGGACAGCTAACAGAATGATGTCACCACCACTTTGCATATTTTGTTAAGTCAATACAGCTGAAGTCTTGCTGAGTTTTTCTTCTGGGAAACACCATGGTCTGCTAAATTCCCATCAGATGTCTTAAACCACAGACACTTTGCCTTAAAACAGCTCCATACCATGGCTAAACAAAATGTGAAATTTAAAGGGATAGCTCACCCAGAAATGAATATTCTGTTCTTAATTACTCACCCTTATGTCGTAAGACCTTCGTTCATCTTTGGAACACAAATTAAGATATTTCAAATAAAATCTGACAGCTTTCTGACCCTGCAACGCAACTGACACGTTCAAGGCCCAGAAAGGTAATAAGGACATCATTTAAACAGTCCATGTGACATCAGTGTTTCAACCCTAATTTTTTAAAACTGCAGGAATGCTTTTTGCGAACAAATAAAATAAAAATAATGACCTTATTCAACAATTTTTTCTCTTCACTAGAAGCAGTTACTGTATCAGTCTTGGATACATTTATCAGTATTGCATACAGTCATATTTTGCTTTTAATCTATTCAGTATTCAAACTTAAAATGCATTGTGAATTTATTCCTGGTGCATATACACATCCTTAGTTTAGAGAGAAAAATCTGTGCAAACCTGAGCATATAATAAGTGGTGTGTTTTTCTTCTTGAGGCCATGATGAACAGATTTTACCTGCAGGCATAGAGAATGCAGTTAACATTGCCGGGGGCAGAAACTTTGAGCTTTACAGAGGAAGCATAATAAAAAGAAAACCGTAGAAGTGTGTCATTATAGTAAATTTCAAGTTTGTGTGAGTTTTTTAAATTAGCTAACTTAAAACTAGTGGATTTGTGCTCAACTTTCTTTCAGCAGTCATAGTTTCAGCCTTTTTATACTACTATTGTTTTTGGATTCTGGCTTGTTCCGAACACTAGCATCTGCACTACATTTGCAGTTACAGCAGCGGTCTTGTATTACTCCAGAGTTCCCATTGGCCTTTGAGGTTTAGTCTTAACACTTCATCTGCTTAGGCACTTAACCCTTACATAACAGATTCATATTGTATACAACATACTGTAAAGATTAATGACCCAAACATGACCCAATTATATTTAACTTCATAAATAAATAAATAAATAAATAAATCCACATTTAAAGTCCACTTCCAGAACAAAAATTTACAGATACTGTGCTCATGAAGATGTTCATGTCCTTCTTGTCGTAAAGAAATTATGTTATTTGAAGAAAACATTTCAGGATTTTTCTCCATATAATGGACTGCTATGGGGCCTGAGTTTGAACTTTCAAAATTGAGTTTAAATGCAGCTTCAAACGACCCCAAATGCGGTTGTAAACGATCCTAGCTGAGGAAGAAGGGTCTTATCTAGTGAAATGATCGATCGGTTATTTTCATAAATATAATACATTTTATATACTTTTTAATGTCAAACGCTCATCTTGTCTTGCTCTGCCTGAACTCTGTTTTGTTCCGGTTCATGACAGTTAGGGTATGTCGAAAAACTCTCATCTCATGTTCTCCCTCAACTTTAAAATCATCCTATATCGCTATTTTACCTTTTTTGTTAAGGGTGTTTGATCTTCTTTACATGAGCATTTTGTAGAGACTGGGTCAGTACTTCTGCAGCGATGTAGGATGATTTTGAAATGATTTTTGAAGTTAAGGGAGAATACAATTTTACTAATACAAATACGAGTTTTTCGACATACTTTCTTGAACCAGAATCCAGAGTTCAGGCAGAGCAAGACGAAAGGAGCGTTTGAGATTTAAAAAGTATTTAAATTGTATTTTTTTTTTTAATGAAAATAACCGATTGTTTTGCTAGATAAGACCCTTCTTCATTGGCTGGGATCATTTACAACCACATTTGGGATCGTTTGAAGCCGCATTTAGACTGCTTTTTGGAAGTTCAAACTCGGGGCACCATATCAGTCCATTATATGGAGAAAATCCTGAAATGTTTTCCTCAAAAAACATAATTTCTTTACAACTGAAGAAAGAAAGACACAAATATCTTGGATGACAAGGGGGTAAGTACATTATCTGTACATTTTTGTTCTGGAAGTGGACTTCTCCTTTAAGCATTTTTTTTTTCAACAAAGTTTCACATTTAACCTAATTCTTTACATTCATCCTAATTTCTCACCAAACTTTACGTTCAAGTTTCACGCTTCATCAACCCTTGCTTTACCTTCATCCAATTCCTCATCTAAATGTAGACTTTTTCAAAATTCAACTTTCAAATTCAAGTTAACTTACATTCAGACAAATTTCTCACCAAATTTTACATTCCGCCTCACTATTCACTAAGCCTCGCTTTACCTTCATCCAATTTCTTACCTAAATTTCCATTCAGTATGTCTTACCAAGCTTTTTAAAATCCAATGTAATTTCTTAAAAGTTACTTTAAATTCAGGCAAATTTCTCATCTACTTTACACTCATGCTAATTTCTCACCAAACTTTACATTCAGCTTAATTTTTCACCAAACCTCAATTTAACCTTCATCTAATTTCTCACCTAAATTTACATTCAGTGTAATTTCTCACCAAACTTTTTAAAATTCAGTGTAATTTCTCACTAAAAATTACCCTACATTCAGCCAAATTTCTCATCAACTTTACACTCATTCTAATTTCTCACCAAACTTTACATTTAACTTCACTTTACACCAAACCTCACTTTACCTTCATCCAGTTTCTTACCTAAATTTACATTCAGTGTAATTTCTCACCAAACTTGATCAAATTCAATGAAATTTCTCACTTAAAGTTACTTTACATGCAGCCTAATTTCTCGCCAACCTTTTTAAAATTCAATGTAATTTCTTACTGAAAGTTACTTTTACATTCAGCCAAATTTCTCATCAACTTTACACATCCTAATTCTCACCAAACTTTACATTCAGCCTCACTTTTCACCAAAACCTTGCTTCACCCTCATCCAATTCCTCACCTAAATTTCATACATGTAATTTCTCACCAGACCTTTTTAAAATTCAATGTAATTTCTCACTATAAGTTACTTAACATTCAGCCAAATTTCTCATCAGCTTTACACTCATCCTAATGTCTCAACTTTACTGTACATTCAGCCTCACTTTTCACCAAGCCTTGCTTTACCTTCATCCAATTCCTCACCTAAATTTACATTCAGTGCAATTTCTCACAAAACCTTTTAAAATTCAATGTAATTTCTCACTATAAGTTACTTTACATTCAGCCAAATTTCACATCAACTTTACACTCATCCCAATTTCTCACCAAACTTTATTTACATTTAACCTTATTTCTCACCAAAACTTACTTTACATTTGACAGAATTTTTCACCAAAGTCTACATTCATCCTAATTCTTCACCATACTTTACAGTCAACATAATTTCTCAACAAATATTCTTCTACAATCAGTATAATTTCTCACCAAATGTTACTATCAACACTTCTCACCAAATTTTACATTTAACACAACCTTTCACTAAACTTCATTGACCCTCACTGCCTTTACACTTTATGAAAGGAGAAACCAACTTTTGATAACCAAAAGTTACAACCCAGCAACTTTGTTTCAATTCATATTGGTTAGTGGCTTTATCGCATGACTGATAGAGTGTAATCGTAAAAGAGTCATGCTATGAATTCATAATAGAGGCTATAAATTGTGGGGTCTCAGAGCTGTGTATTGAGTCTAAACAGATGATGCAAAGAGCTAGAAATGCGTTGAGCGCTAAATAAACAGAAGAGGGTATTTGTGAGAAGGACAGCAGGTTTAAAGGGTGTGTGCAGTTCTGGGATGCTTGGGCTGCTTATTCCAGTCAGGGAAGGATGAGAGTGCCCAGCCCCTCACACACAAACACACACTCACACACATACCAGCTGCTCCTTCACAACCCACAACAGCTGCCGCACGCCACCGCCCAGCAAGAGCTAGAGAGATAGAAGCTGATACAGAGAAAAGTGAGAAAGAAAGCAAACTAAAGAGAGGAGGTGGTGCATTGTGCGGCTGGAGATTCCATGAGAAGTGCATTCATGAGTTCATCTCAAGTTAAGATGCTTTGTGTGGTGCACATGGGATGACTATAATTATAGGCCTGGGAAGAAGACGCCTCTCTACCTTCTGTCAGAGAACTCACTGTTACCAAAATCTTCAGCAGTGGCAATCATCAGCAAAATAGGGGAAACTGGATAGGCATGATGTTCCTTAAAACCCAAGAAATGCCTATAATGAACAGTTTGCCGAAAAATGAACATTTGGACATTATTTATTTACCCTTATGCGATTCAAATCTTTTTCCTCCATAAGAAATCACATTTTTGAAGAATAATCAGTTAATTCTTTTCCATATAATCAAAGTTAATAAAAACTGGGGCTATCAATCTCCAAAATGAGTAAACAACATCATAAAAAGTGGTCTAAATGATTCATGAACTATATTTCAAAACTTCTGAAGCAACACAGACCAAAATCTTCTTGCAAAAATTTGTCAGGCTGAAGTAGCGGAAAGTAAAGTAAAGGGATAGTTCATCCAAGAATGAGATTTTTCTGGAATTTCATCAAAAATAACTTCATTTGTGTCCTGAAGATGAATGAAGGTCTAACGGGTTTGGAACGACACGAAGGTGAATAATTAATGACAGAATTTTCATTTTTAGCAAAACCAGTCTGATTGATCCGGTTTTCGAGTGACCCAATAATTTTCATGCGATAGTTAAAAGCTCAGTAGATAAGAAATAATCATTATGAATTCTGTCTTAAATTTTGGTATGTTTCCCATAAAAAGCTACCATATGGCTTCAGAATGTGTTGCAAACATCATTTAATTGTACTTTTGTACTATTTTCCATTCATTGTAAGTGCATGGAAAAGGAAAACCATTTCATTATTCAGAATTTCTAATTGTGAGGTATATGGAAACGAAACATCATATGGGTTGGAATGACTTGAGAGTGAATAAATGATGACAGATTTTTTTTTTTTTTTCATCTCTCTGTGAACTATAATTTTAAATCTCCGCATGTGCGGGGAAAAAACATGTTTATCTCAGGAGATTTAAATGAGTTCTTAGTTATTTAAAATTGATGTGTCTTTACCTAAAAATGCCACATTACAGTTCTAAAATTTCCGGTTGACTTTAAAGCGATCTCATTTGCCATTTTTTCTCAGCTACAGGCCTATAAGAGGTCCAAAAAACTGAAGGCCATTAGCGAGTTACAGCAATCACAAGTTCAGAAGGGGAACAAATAAGAATAATTAGTTAATTAGCGAAGAGCAGCCTGTGGGCTTTTTCAGAGCAGTGCTGTAGACCTCCATTAACTGTCACGTTCTCAAGGACTTCAACACAAATTCCCACTCACAGGCACAACAAATTACTCACAACAGCCTCCCACTTAAGAATATGCAAAGTCCCGCACACGCAATCACAAAAGCAGCCAGGCCACGTGTGTCTGTGGAGTGTTGAACATGCGTCGCGGGACTTGTTTTTTGTGTTGCATTTAGCTCCAGGCCATTAGAGTTGACTGTGAGTGCTGAAAGAATGGAGCGACTCGATCCCTCAATGCTGCACTGCAGCTTTATTGAGTCCTGCGAAGGACACGCATGCACACACATATACATATCCCTATGGAGCACAGGTTCGAATAGAGCTGAAGAGCAGCAGGGTGGTAAACAAGACTCCCAAACCACTGACCGCAGTGCTAATACACCATTAGCTCACTTCGTAATGCGCACTCACCATCAGACTATATTATTCATTCTTTATTTATGTTGTAAATAAAGAAAGCATTGATTTTATTCGTCCACTTCCACCACTCAGCACCAACAATATATGCAGCGACAGGATATCTATTTCTGTTTTCTTTGTCACATTACTTGAATTTAGCTTATATGGCATATTCTTTCCTGAATTCCGCCTATTCTACAAGTCTATAGAGCCTATTCAGCCTATCCTTATGTTGGGTCTACTGTCTCTGAGATCAGACGGCCTCAGTCTGCAGAGAAGTATAGGCTTCTCAGATGCAAAAGTGCTTACATCATCAGTTATGATGTGGTCCGTCTGTAGAGGGCAGTGTTAATGCTGTGTGCTGCGAGGAGAGAGACGGAAAGACAGAGAAGTGAAGAGAAACTCACCGGCTGCTCCCATGCAACTAGGATTTCTGGCATTCTTGGCAGCCGTGCGCAGAGGTCACTCCTGAAAAATTCAGTCACCGCAAAAGCCCTAACGATATTTTTTCCCTCCACCCAAAGGGGTTTAATTTATCACCAAGCCACGTCTGTTTATAGGGCCGAATGATACTGCTGCTGAAAATTATGCATGCTCTCTGGAGGACTAGGTGAAACTTTTGCCAAGATTTTCTACCGCTTGCTGTCTCACAGATAAAAAATTATAATAGCAATACAGGATAAAACAGCAAATTTAAACTTTGTGTGTTTTTTATTAACTACACACTAGGTTGGAGGTTGGATTATCATTCTAAAACCCTTAGGAAGTAAAATCACAACAGAGGCCTCAGTATTCTCTCAGTTTTTTTTTTTTTTTCTCAAAGAAGGCAATGAGGTTAAATTGAGAGCAAAGGGAGACTTTTTTATGTAAGTCACCAACTATGTCTGCGATCAAGAGATGGAGGTTTTACTGAGAATTCAAACATTTCGGATCTTTCCTCCAAGCCCAAAACCGTTAAAAAATTCTGGGGGTTTTAACACAATTTTTTTTTTTCATATTTTTTATAATATGAAAAATATGTAATACTGAAATGTAATATTACAATTTAAAATACCAGGGTTTCCACAGGTCCTTAAAAAGTCTTACATTAAGTTTAAGGCCATAAAAAGTCTTAAATGGACAATAAAGTCTCAATTATGATTTCAAGAGGTCTTAAATTTGGCAACGGAAAGACAAGAATTGCAATATGGCTGAATGTAATGAATAAACTTGCGCGTTTCAAAGTCATGTGCTGCGCTGCTTTGTGTACAGTTATTACCAAAGAAAACCGCTATATTTCTACCACCCCGAAAGCGCCACCTACTGGCAGAAAATGGATTTGCATTTCTGTCTGCTGTTTTTGTTTAGACCAATGTGAAAATCAACCCATATTTTTATGCAGCAAACAAGTACAGTTGTAAATGTATGGAAGCCCATTTCCACCACTGAATAAAAAATAAAAAAAAGGATAATTGCGACTTTATGCCATCTTTCTTTCGCAATTGCGAGTTTACATCTCAAAATACTACTTTTTTCCTTAGAATTGCGTGATACAAACTCATAATTCTGACTGTTGTTCTCAGAATTGTGAGATATAAACTCAAATGCGAGTTATAAAGTCAGAATTGAAATATAAACGTGCAGTTCTGAGAAATTAAGTCAGAATTGCGTGATATAAACTCTCAACTGCACGTTATAGAGTCAGAACTGCAAGATAGAAACTCACAAATTTGACTTTTTTTCTTAGAATTGCATGATAAACTCACAATTGTGACTTACAAAGTTCTGAGAAATAGTGAATTCTGAGAAATAAAGTCAGAATAATGAAATATATTTTGACTTTATAACACACAATTGTAATTGCACACAATTATAACAGTGAACTTTATAACTCGCAATTGCGAGTTTATATCTCACAATTTTGAGAAAAAAAGTTTGGATTCCCGAGATATAAACTCGTCGAAAAAAAGTCAGAATTCAGTTTATATCTTGCAATTCTGACTTTATAACTCACAATTGCGAGTTTATATCACGCAATTGATAATAATTGTTTAAATTAATAGATTAATATAATAATTGATACTTTTGACTTAAAAAAATCTTTAAAATGGTTTAAAGACCGAAATGTGAAGTTTTTATAAAAGGTTTGTTTTTGTGAAAAACCTGTATGTGAACTGTATTCATGCTTTTCACAAATATTTTACAGTTCATATTTACATATGATATAATTTCATTTGTGCAAGTCTTTAAAAAGGTCCTAAATTGGAGCTTAAAAATCCTGCAGATACCCTTAATAACTATTTCCTATTTTAATGTCTTTTAAAACGCTATTTAATCCTGTGAAAAAATCAGCCATTCATCTAGTCTTTAGTATCACACAGTCCTTCAGATATCATTCTAATATGCTGATTTTTCTTCTCAAGAATTATTATTATTTTTAAATAAATCGATGTCAAAATTTTGCTAAGTGTATATTTACCACATTTTACTGTAGATGTAATATATTTTAACTTACTATACTATATTCAACTTATATGTATAGCTTACTTTACACAAATATGGTACTTCATTGGAACATATTCAATTAGAAACAGGAAAACAGCCCTCCCTTTTATTAAAACACACAAGAATGGAAAGAATAATGATAATACCCAAGTCATGTTGTGAAAAACCAAAAAAGCTGATAAGCTATTCTTTTTCTTCCTGTAAGAGTGGGTGCGACCATTTGTAAATTCTATGGGTCTGGCTTCCAGTCTCATCTGCGTCCAGATATTTTTAGCTGTACAAAACAGCTCGTTTTGCTGCTTGATATTGCAAACTGGTGTGTCTTTCCATATTATTATAGTATGCAGTAAACAGTTTTACCATTTACTGCACGTTGTTATTCTTCTCGTTATTTCCCTATAGCGTCTAATGAACCAAGAAGTCTCACCCGTAGGCTTGCTTTTGCATTGGATGGATACCAAAAATAGGAATATTATGCTTTGTGTTCTTTTCGCTACTGTATGTTTTCACATTCCTGTTGTACAGTTACTGGAGTGAGCTAAAAGACGGACATTGTCTCTCTAGACTGAAGATGTGCAAAATATCCAGTCATGTTGGTCTGAAGGATGAGCTCACCGCTGTGATGCTGATAGAACATGAGCTCTGAACGCAATACACATTACAGCATCATGCTTAACATCTTGCCGGAGGCCAAATATGAACATAAAATAATTTGTCAGCCACACTGAACTTCTCACTGTGAGGAAATGTGGAAAGGCATCATGCACCTTTTTCTTTATTCCTTTTATTTATTTTTTCCTTAGTGCCCCAAGCAAGATAACTCCTTAATATACCTATACTTGCTGAATTAAAAATCACTCGGCTTCACAATCTGAGTGGGCATGTGTGAATTCACATGACACTTTTGGGTGGGTGTGCGCTTAATAAAACAACTTGGCATATTGTCAGAGTAGAGGGAATGTCCTCCCTCACACCCTGTTTAGACACGCTTCTCTCAGCTGTTGTTCCCTAAACAGAGCTATGGGAGACGATTTTTTTATTTATTTGAATTGGCCACAGCTGAGAACGTGAAGTGGAGGAGCGCAACTGCTGTCGACGAGATCCCATGTAGACTTCGGGGAGCATGTTAGCAGGCAGAAAAAGCAAAACTGTAAAAAAGAGAGATAGGGATGACAAGAGAGAGATGCAGAGGAGAAAAAGAGCAAGTGTGCAAAGGAAGATAGGGCTAACCTCTTTAATCAGCCGTTTCCGACCACAGGAAGCACCTGCAATCCATCTCCCATGGTTGGGCTGGGACCGCTACAGGCTTCAGAGAGACAGCCTCGTTTCTGAGAGAACTTTTAATTAATTGATTCATTGACTGATTGTAGCAGGCTGTATTTGTCACTGGATGTAATGTCTGAGTAACGCTAGTGGCAATGTCAAAGTTGGATACAACTTTGACATTGGCACTCGCCAAGTTCTTCACGCTGGTGGAGAGCAGGTCAAAGGCAAGTAAAAGTGACAGGAGGACTGAGAGTAAGCATAGGGAATGGGAGAGCTGAAGTGGGAAGAAGACATGTTTATGGTAATGATCTCTTGTATTGAGAAGAAACCTTCTATGTGGACAATGACATGCATGACATGAATTATTCTGGGATTTTCAAACTTCTTGAAACCATGGACTCACAAATATGACAATCACCATGCAAAGGGCCCCCTTTCCTAAAATATAAATGCAGATATTATGCACATATTATGTATACATATATATATATATATATATATATATGTATACATACACATACAAAGACAAAAATATACAAATATATGCACATACACAGTAGCCTTCGAAGGTTAGAGGTCAGCAAGACTAAGAGGGATTAAAATGATCAAAAGTAACAGTAAAGTCTTACATTGTTACAAAACAAAAATCTGTTTAAAAATAAATGCTGTTTTTCAAAAAATCAAAAATAAAATAAAATAACAGTTTCAACCCAAAAAAAAAAATAAATAAATAAAAATAAACAGCGCAATGAAGCCTAAATTAATTACTGAAATTCAAATCAAAAATTAAATTAAAAAAGAGAACAATTTCAAATAAATGTTTTTGAAATAGTCATTAAAGAATCCTGAAAAAATAAAACAACAATTTAAATGATTTTTAAAAATAAAACAATAATTTAAAACGATCCCATCCAAGGAAGGGTCTTATCGCTATATAAGACCTTCCTTCCTTGGCTGAGATCGTTTAGAGCCCTTTGAAGCTGCATTTAAACTTAATTTTGGAAGTTCAAAATCGGGGCACCAATAAAGCACCAATAAAAATATGGAGAAAAACCCTGAAATGTCTTCCTCAAAAACCATAATTTCTTCACGACTGAAGACAGAAAGACATGAACATCTTGGATGACAAGGGGGTGAGTAAATGATTTGTAAATTGTTGTTCTGGAAGTGGACTTCTCCTTTAAACAGCACAGTAGGACTAAATTAATGACTGAAAATTCAACTACTTTTATAGTCAACTATAGTCATTAAAGAATCCTGAAAAAATGAAATAAAATAAAATTCGAATAAATGCTGTTTTTTCTAGTCATAAAATAAAAAAATAAATGAAATGAAATTAATTAAAATAAAATAAAACATAAAAAAATAAATAAATCACAGTTTCCACAAAGAATATTGAGCAGCACAACAGGACTAAATTAATGGCTAAAAATTTAACTCAAAAATTTAATTAAAAAAGAAGAGAACTATTTCAAATAAATGGTTTTTTTTAAACTAGTCATTAAAGAATCCTGATAAAATTAAAAAAATAAAATATAAAAATCATAGTTTCCACAAAAAATATTAAACAGCACAATAGGTAATTACAACAGTAATGGCTGAAAATTCAACTCAAAATTTCAGTTGAAAAAAGAGAACTATTTTAAATAAATGCTGTTTTTGAACTAGTCATTAAAGAATCCTGAAAAAAAAAAATATATATATATATATATATATATATAATTCAAATAAATGCTGTTTTTTTTTTAACTTTCTAGTCATCAAAACATCCTGAAAAATAAAATAAAAAATAAGATCAAATAATAAAATAAAATAACTGAAGACTAAACTAATGCCTGAAAATTCTACTCAAAAGTTCATCAAAAGTCATCAAAGAATCCTGAAATAAGATAAGATAAGATAAAATAAGATAAAATAAGATAAAATACAACAAAATAAAATAAAATAATTTCCACAAAAATACTAAGCAACCCAGTAAAGAAAAAAAAAAAGGCTGAAAATTCAACTTTCATCTAAAATGTCACTGGTAAATTTACTTTACCTTGCTAAATAAAGTATGAATTTCTTACTGACCTCAAACTTTTGAATAGTAGAATGTGTGTAGACTGAAACAGAAGCGTATCAATAGAATAAAATATTTACATTTCTATAAATATTTATATGAATGTAGAACACAATCATTAACATTAATACCCCTAAAAATGCCTATTGAAATATTTTCTTTCCTTTGTCATTTAAATTTACTCTGACCCCCAGTACACTTTTGCCCCCCCTGGGGGTCCCTGTACTCCAGTGTGAAAACCCCTGCTCTAGGCAACATGAGGCCTTGCTGTATATGTATAAGGTGGTCTAATCCGGTCTTGTCCGAAACTATAAAAGCAGAGCCAGCAGGTCTACCTAAAACCTCATAAAATACACAGAGGATTAACAAACGCAACATCCATCACAGATAAGCTTAGGACAGTGATGTGTTCTTCAACATTTACTACAACCTTCTACCCCTTCGATGCAGTCCTCTATTTACCCACCCTCTAAAAGATAGGAGAAACATCTCCTCAAAATCCTCTTTGACACGAGTATTTACATATCTCCACTCTCAGACAAAAACACAGGCCTCCTATTCGCCACGAGATGAAAGGAATAGCAGACGCAGAGTGATTCCTGACACAGGAACCTCTGACAACCACCAGTATCCATAATCCCAAACCTAAGGACCAGACACTGATCAAGTAGGGCTCAAGATTTGTGAGGTGAAAAGGCCTACGAGGGCACGTTTTGGAGAAGTACAGGGCCTGTGATTTAATTTGAGGACATTACAGCTCATCAACCTTTGCTTGGTCTTAAAACTGTTGAAGCTAATGCTCTTTGAAGCCTCACCAACACAAGCACAGGAGATCAGCAAGCACGAAACTAACCATATAGACTCCTGTGGAGCTTGGAGTCGTCGGATCACATCGCTCGGCCCTCGGTGCACCACAGCGTGTGTTTTTATCGTTGAGGCCATTAAAATCCCATCATCCACCATAATAACACGTCTGTTTTCTTAGACATGGGTGACCCATCTATCTTCTAAATTTACCATGGATGCTGAATTTAGGAACGTTTAGACAAGTTGCAACCGGTTCCTGAGGAAAAAGTTTGATCCAAAATCAGGTTTAAGCAAAATCAGGTTTATTTTAATAGCTCTGAGATGAAATCTCTAATCTGAAGTCAGAAATAAGGTTTTTAACTTTTAAAAAAGCAAGGTGTTTCTTTAATAATGGCTGGATTAGCAATTAGCTGCTTTATAACTGGTTCAATTGCAAGGGTTAATGAATGCTCAGTGGAGGAGGAATGTGAAAACCTTCCCCAGCTGCAAACCTAGAGGTCGTAGGTCACGCAACATGTGACTGAATCCTCAGTGGGTGTTCTGATAGGTAAAGGATGTGATAAAGTTTCACAGTTCTTGCACTGAGATGAGGAGGAACAGCATACTAAATCAAACATAGCTAGTTCATAGACATATGTCAGTATGACAACTTTAACCAGGGCTGGGACGATTTTAAATTATCGCGCGATATGAATTTTCTCGATAAACGATAACAAGATTTCGATAAATATCCGATATAGTGTTTATGCCGCAAAGGCGGAACAAAAGAGAGCTTGTCAAAGCGCGCCA
Organism: Labeo calbasu; assembly: GCA_019740295.1. Classification (NCBI taxonomy): domain Eukaryota; kingdom Metazoa; phylum Chordata; class Actinopteri; order Cypriniformes; family Cyprinidae; genus Labeo; species Labeo calbasu. Next base: position 3,449 of record JAHKKF010484935.1, on the reverse strand, counting down.
CTCGGACCGTTTATACGCTCGGACCAAAGTTCAAACGGCGTCACGACGCGAACTAACTAGGGCAGATACGTTCACTCGCTCGCTGATGAGTCTCGGTCACTAAACAGCGCCAGTTTGAAGCGCTTGAATTCCGTGATGAACACAAATGACTCGGTTTAAAGCCAGAAGAAACAGCGCTGACAAACTGGAGAAACACTGTGCACAACTAAATTACACAGGCATAAGGTTTTTTAATCTACAGATCACCATAATTTATCATAGATTTACTGTAGTAGCACTAACTGCACAGTGATATTGTGTCAGAAATGTGGGTATATTTGTGTCAAATTTTATTATTTTATTAATGTAGACATGTATTAAATGTATTGAAGGAGGAGTAATGGAATATAATTACAGTATTTTTTTGTGATTAGCTATAGCGTTTATGCATTTATAGTAAATGTATTTAGCCTACTGTTTTTCATACAAATACCTAGGAACCATATTACATTTTTACCATGGTACTGAGGTGCTATATTTGTGGTTTTACCTGTTATTATCATGATCTATGGATTAATGGAAGAGCAATGGTTAATAAAAAAACCCCCCTCAAACAGTCAGAATAATTCAATTTAACCATATAAAAATGAGGCTGCTACAGTTTTTACAGATATTAGCCTACTGTTTTTGATAACATAAATCTACACTGCCCTCCAAAAGTTTGGAGACGCCCTAGAAAAGTGGGGTTTTGGACAATATTTGCATGCATCCTTTATAATTTGTGATAATTTTGCACTGATAAGGGACAACACAAACTACAAAAACATATTTTATTACATAAAATATATACTGTGACATGTATATGTTGCCATTATTATGTAATCAAAATGAAAATTATTATTGCTGGTCTTCAATGGTAATGTCAAGTTACTTTAATGTATTTGCACCAAAAAATGATAAGAATTTATGCTAATATCGTCCAAAACCACACTTTGCCAGGGGTGTTTCCAAAGTTTGGAGGGCAGTATAATTCTGCACCCTAACTCAAGCTACTATCAAATGTAAAAAAAAAAAAAAATATATATATATATATATATATATAATTACTATTAACAGATAACACAAACCTGTTTGATTTGAAACAATAATACTCATTAAAACATGCAAAACTAAGAAAATATTTTTTTCCATTTTGTTAAGGAAAAATGACTGGAAAAAGTGTGAAGAATTAAAAAAAACATGAAGTGTTTGTAATTTTCTGACCATAAAGAATATTTTAAAGCCACATTTAACCATCTGGTTTTTACAACATTTACACTGTAGCAAAAATCTTCCTTTAAAATTGAAAGAAACAAAAATTTGACATGTATTGTGATAATTATCGAAATTGACTGATATAGTCAAAAGCTGCTGATGTTGAATACAACACTTGATACACTTGATATTAAAAGCTAAACCTATGAATCAGAACAAATACCGGTAAAATAGCAAGCTGTAACAGCTAGCCACTAACGCTAAGTATGGTGAATGCATAACCGTTTAGTTTAACACCCGAGTAAAGCTAAGTTCAGGCGTTTAAAAGCATCATTACCCGCCCTCAAATAACCTCTGGCACAGCCTGAAATCTGAGGCATGGTTTCGCCTGAGAAGAAAGTCATCTGAGCGATCTTAAACCTGAGGTAGTTTCCTTTAAAAGTAACTTGTAGGGTGCCTGTAAACACAGCTGGTATTAACAGTAAGGATAAAAATGATGACAATGCCGTGTGTTGTAACATGACAGTGAGTAAATGAGCTAGCTAAACACTAGCAGCAACACCCTGGGCTTGTATTTATGAATTAGCATGTAGCTAAGCAACATGTAGCTACCTTCAGAGGTCCTATTATTTCCACCCTCAGAAGCCCATGAGCTCTTGTTAAAGTCCCTCGGCAAACAGACTCTCTCTTTCCCCTCGGTCCTCTGGAGGGTTAATAGGTAATCCTTCACTAAATGAGATTCAGAGGGTGTATGGCCTTATTCTCTCTCTCTAGAGGGAGAAACCATAGAGGCCTCCTGTAAAGAGGAGTTGAGGTTGGGGGAGGGTCTGTCTTTCTACCCCTGTCACCTCCAAAAAAATCTTTGGTGGAGAGAAAACCCAGCCAATTTAGTACCCGCCTCTGTTTATTCCAGAGGTTTGGAGGATTGAACCTGTCTTGATCAAAAACAGAAACGTCTTCTCTTACTGAACCCCTCACCCCACTTTTCTACTCTTCAGCTCTTGTGTTTCAGAGAGAGTTGGGACTGTTTTAAAGGGTCCCATGCTGTTTTATGAGTACTGTTTTGCTGGTTACTGGGGTCAGTGAAGGCAGTGATTTTATCCAGTGAGTTCACACCTCTGCAGATTGTGCAGCAGCTTTCTGTGCCCCTCTGTTTTTAAATGAGATCATTTAAATCAGTGGTTCTGAAATTGTGGGTTGCGACCCAAATAAATGGATCACAGAAATAAAATAATAAAATAAAATAATAAATGTATATTACTTTAAATGTCTAAGGGCTATGCTTCAATTAAACTCTATAGTAAGTTAGCATCAAAACACTTTCTATTTTATTTTATATACAATAAAATAAATATAAAAGTAAATAAAAAGTTAAACAAAAATAAATGTATATTACTTCAAATGTCTGAAGGCTATGCCTCAATTAAATTCTATAGTAATTATGCATCAAAACACTTTTTACTTTATTTTATATAAATAAAATAACATAAAATAATAAATATAATATAAAATAAAATAAAAAATAAAAAATGTATATTACTTTAAACGTCTAAAGGCTGTGCTTCCATTAAATTCTATAGTATTTTGCATCAAAACACTTATTTATTTTATTTTATATAAAATAAAATAAATAAAATAAAATAAAATAATAAACATAATATAAAATAAAAATAAATAAATAAATAAAACATGTATATTACTTTAAATGTCTAAAGGCTGTGCTTCCATTAAATTCTATAGTATTTTGCATCAAAACACTTTATTTTATTTTATTTTATTTTATTTTATTTTATTTTATATAAATAAAATAATAAAAAAAATAAAATAAAAATGAAAATTAAATAAAAACATAATTTAATTAAATAATAAAAAAATCAATACTTGTATATTACTTTAAATGTCTAAAGGCTGTGCTTCAATTAAATTCTACAGTATTTTGCATCAAAGCACTTTATTTTATTTATATAAACAAAAAATAAAATAAAATAAAATAATACAAAATAAAATAAATGTATATAACTTTAAATGTTTAAAGGCTATGCCCCAAGTAAATGCTATAGTAATTTAGCATCAAAACACTTTTTTTTATTTTATATAAATAAAAAATAAAATAAAATTAAATTAAATTAAATTAAATTAAATTAAATTAAATTAAATAAATGTATATTACTTCAAATGTCTAAAGGCTATGCCTCAATTAAATTCTATAGTAATTT
>JAHKKF010484933.1:0-11091 GCA_019740295.1 Labeo calbasu | reverse complement strand
TTCCTGAAATATTCCTCCTTCTGAGGGTCATTGAATCCCTGAATTTCTGTCACACGGTTGATGTAGTTAGAGGGGATCTGATTGGCTGCTGCTGGTCTTGTGGTGATCCAGATGAGAGCAGATGGAAGCAGATCTCCTTTCATGAGGTTTGACATCAACAGACCCACTGACGAAATCTCAGTCACATCAGAAACTTTCTCACTGTCTGAAAAAATAAATGTGACTCTGCTTTCATCCAAACCATCAAAGATGAACATAACTTTACATTCATCATACATTTTTGAATCCAGATCTTGAAGTTCAGGATGAAAGTCAAGCAGGAGTCTGTGAAGACTGTACTGATGATCTTTGATCAAGTTCAGCTCTCGAAATGGAAGCACAAACATGAAATCTACATCTTGATTGGCTTTTCCCTCGGCCCAGTCCAGAATGAACTTCTAAACTTTTGTCATTGCAGTTGATTGGAGTGTCGTGGAGTGTCTTGTAACTTTTCTCCATCTGTAGCACCTCATGTTCTTTATTCACTCCTTCACTCTCTCCCTCTATTATGTACAGCTGTGTGTAAATTTTGTCCAGGAGGGGTTGATTCTCTTGTAATTTGATTCCCTCAAATACGCTGTCATACTTGTTCTTCAGGCTGGTTTTGTGCTGGTGTTTGACTCTCTGCAGATCATTAAGCACTGGTTGGTAAGAATCAAGCAGCAGGTCTGTTTCTGTATTATGATGACTGGAGTGATTCTGAGGTCTGTGAGGACACACATATGATCTGGTCAGCTCTCCAACCACTGAAAATAACACCAAAACAAACCAACTGTATATTTAAACCTGTAAATTTAAAGGATTGTGTCAATATGACATTAAATCCAATCCATGTAACAAAAATAATTTCTGTGTAAACAGACATCTAACAGAGAAATGTCAGAGATAAGCATAGAACACTAGACATATAGCATTGAAAAGCAGCACAGAAGCTGCATGTATGCAGAGCTGAATTGTGCTTTCCCACAATTTTGCTTTCAACTTGAACTTATTTTAATATTTTCCAGTACCAGAGTTCATGTTCTTTCAGCTTTTTGAGTTATCTTTTTCCATTGTCTTAGTTAGGTTGTATTTACTGAGACTAATGAGTATTTTCAACTTGACAAATTTAGTTATATGAAAGTTTAGCTGCAATATTTTTATGAAAGTAAGGTGAACAAACTAGGTAAAATTAACATGAACATGAGGTTTGTTATTGAAAACTTAGTTCAACCAAATAAATAATTGTTTTATTTGATTTGTTCTTTTATTTTAATTGTTTATCTTTTTTTTTTCTTTCAAATGTTTCAGTTAAGATTTGGTTGACAACATTTTTCAATCCCATTTTAATTAATTGTGACTGCAAATAATAATTGATCTGATGTCAGCCATTGCAAATCAAAACACATTTATAAAGATCAAGGCAAATGATGATTAAATAACTCCAAAAACAGCATTAATTGAGTTAGTGGAGACAGACAGTGTTGGGGGTAACGCATTACAAGTAACGCGAGTTACGTAATATTACTACTTTTTCCAAGTAACTAGTGAAGTAACGCATTTCTTTTTAACTGACAAGAAAATATCTGAGATACTTTTTTCAAAAAAGTAACGCCAGTTACTTTCCCGCCATTTATTAATTAAAAGCTCTCCTGTCCCCATGTTGAGAGAAATCGGGAGAAAGATCTAGAATAAATAGAATATTCTAGTAGTTCTAGAATAAATGTGAACATGCATTAATTCATCTCACTCACAAAAAACAGATTCAGTATTCCTCAAAATGAATAAAAACTGTGAAATTCAACTCGGAATATGATGCAATCCTGCAATAATTAAATATGTTAAACAATACAAATATCCTTTATGCATTTAATCCCATTTATTAACCAATGTATTTGCTGCCAACCTTTGATGATCCAATTTAATCATACTAATAAGCAAGAATTACTCAATATAATCTAACATTTGTTTTCCCTTTTTTTTATTGCTGAAGAGTTGCATTTTTTTTCTTCTGCATTCTATTGTACAGACATGAATTTACTTTTCTCAAAGCCTGAGGCTTTTGATGTGAAAAGGCTTTTACATTTGTCAAAAATAGAACTTTTTATATTAGAAACAAAACATGCAAGCCCTCCCCAGATTTAAAAAGTAACGCATTACTTTCCATAAAAAGTAACTAAGTAACGTAAATTGGTTACTTTTTTAGGGAGTAACTCAATATTGTAATGCATTACTTTTAAAAGTAACTTTCCCCAACACTCACAGATAACTCAAAAGTTGAGTGAACACTTTTTACAATGAACTTTGGTACTGAAAATTTAAAAATAAGTGTACATTCCTGTCATGAATCTGGTCGGTGACCTTCGGTCCGCTCACCACCAGATGTCGATCTCGCTCTTTCATATCACACAGATGTTGCATTACACCCCGGACTACTACTCCCATCATCCATCGCGCTGATTGAGTCAGCACCTGTGGCCAATCAGGCACGCTATAAAAACCCCGTACTTTTTCCCCTGTATCTCACAGAGTATTGTGGTTGTTGTATTGTTGTTTCGCATAGTTCCCTAGTCTCCAAGTTCCCTAGTTCCCAAGTTCCCTAGTTCCCTAGTTTCCAAGTTCCATAGTTTCCAAGTTCCCGAGTTCCCTGTGTTTAGCTTTCTCGCCTGGCCATCTCGTCTCGTCTGTCTCGCTGCCTGCCTTCTGGACTCTCGCTCGTTTCATGGATTATTCCCTCGCCTTGCCCCCCACGGATTACGTTCGCCACGAATCGACCCACGTCTGCTACACAGACTATCCCCACGTCTCGCTTTTGTTACACCTGTTTGCTGTTGTACTGACCCTGCCTGTCTCTGTCTCGTCCTTTGAATAAAAGTTCGCATTTGGATCCGCTCGCCTCTCGTCTCACTCCCCATGTTACAATTCCTTTTATAAAGTTATTCCATTCCAAGTTTCAAATAACTTCAAATCTGTCAAGATGAAAATACTCAATATTCAATATATGAAAAGGCTTTTAAAGTTTTTAATTTAGTTCCACCAAATATAAGGCCATAAAAGGTCTTAAATATGTTAAATGGTATAAGAAAACTTTTAAAGAGGTCATGACATACAAAATCAAATTTGTCTTGATCTTTTGCCATATAAGTGGTCTTTGTACCATTAAAACAAGTTTCATAGCTTAAAACATCCTCCTCATTATAAACAAAGCATTTATTTAATCAAGCTCCAAAGCTTGTTTGGATCTGAGGTGGCATGTGATGTCACAATGGCATATATGACATACTATTGAAATATAAATTTTTATGAACCTGCTTTAAAGCAATATGTATAAAAAGTGCTATACAAATGAACTTGAATGAAAGTGAATTTCCAACTGGTATCGGGAGCTATTTTTGGTGATCCGATCACAAGTGCTGAGCATTAAAAATAGGTGGAAAAGCAATTTAAAACATTTTGCTACCAGATCATTATTAGCTACATGATTATACTCACACAGAATCAAATGGCACTGCACTATTTCTGATCATGGCTGGATTAATCATGGAACTGTTGCTCTTCATGGATATACAGCTGGATACTGGAGATGCTGCTCTCTTTCTGCTCCTGTTAATGGGACTGACAAAAGAGAGAAATATTTCAGACTCTGAAGATTATCTATCTGCTCCATGAAATTAACATCAATCAACACTAATTAATAGAGCATGTTTGTTTACAGAGTTTACAAATAGAAACTTGAAAGGCAGAAAATGAAAGACACTAAATAAAGAGCAAACAGCTTAGAAAAGAGAGAGATGTGAAATATCCCAGTTAGCCCAGTTAAATGTAGCAGTATTTTACAATTAGACTAATCATACTCTATAAACTAGTATTATGCAGTGTTAGGTTAATTTCATGAATGTCATCAATTGGCCTAGAATGGCAAATTAGTGTGAGAATGCAATATCATAAAAGGGACTGTTCTACTGACAACACTGATGCAGCTCATTAGCGTCAAGTCATAAAAAAGCATATGGGGCAATTGTTGCATGATAGCTTTCACACAGCACTTTCGTGAGCTGTATGTGAGGTGGCCTTAAGCCCAAAGTATACTTTCCATCCTAGCCATCCGCGTTCTGTGACGATCCACGCACTGTCTCATAATGCAATTTTTGTCATTAGAATTGTCTGCGGATGTCCACGCACACAGTCCGTGTGCAATTTTTGTGACGCGTGGACAGTCCGCATACAACAGAGCAGATGCAAGGTGAATTATATATGTGTGCGTTTTGAGTGTGCATGAACACACTCTCTCTAGGAGAGCGTGCACGTGCTTAATTGTTTAAACACTGGCAGGATTTTAAAAAGTGCAAATGATAAACTTTAGTGAGGATGCAACACTGCCTTGAATTTGCAAGTGACAATTCCTGTCAACTGTGCAGCATGTAGCTCACCTTTGTGCATTTTGACATTTTGATTTCACTAACACTGTTTGTGAAATTACACCTCCCAGAAAGTTTTCAAATTACTTTGTAAGTTATTTAATAAAGAAATATGAATTGTACATCACTTTCAGCATTCTAATTATTTTAGCCATGCCAGACAGAGATTGAGACAGTGTCACTGCATGTCATGCCAAACCTCTCACGGTAGCCGCGTCGTCAGTTTAAGACCAGTTTGTGAGATTAGCTTTTATCGAGACCACCAATTAAACTTCCCAAAGTGATTATCAATTGAACCTCTACACGCGAGGATCAGCGCCCCTCATCAGCATCGAGTGGTTTCATCTCTTTCTCCAGACTGGAGGAGCAAGCTGTCGCTGATGACTCCATATTAATGGCAGTATCATTGCTCTGGAAAGAGGCTCTCAAATCAGAGGCTTTGAGAGCCATCCCGGGTGTGCTAGGTTCTGCAGACCACAGAAAAAGCTACTCGCTCAAACTTCATACTTTGGTACGGGACCAGTGTTGGGCAGTAACGCATTACTTTGTAACGCGTTACTGTAATTTGTTTCTTTTTTTAGTAATGGAGTAATTTAACACGTTATAATTTCCAAATGAGTAATTAGAGTATAGTTACAAGCATGCGTTACTGCTGCGTTACATCATTGCCGACAGAATGGATTGTAAAAAGGTGTTTTTACAAAAAGGTAAAAAGCGATGTCCTTTACATGAGACCTACTTTGACTGGTAAGCGCCTGTGAGGCGGATTCTACCATTGAAAACAAAGTCAGCATGGGGAGAGGAAAGCATGCATTCTGTAGCTGGAAATACAATCATTATTTTGAGTTTATTTCTGTCAAAGGAAAGAACATTATTATGCGTTGTCAGAGGGGAAGAAAACCTTTTCAGTCGTGAAAAACTCTATATCCATTTTAAAACACCTGAAAGAGCAGCATGGCACATTAAAACTTCTTGAGAAGGTACCGGGTGCAGAGAGCAACGCACTAACTTCCATCGTCTTCACATGAGTCGGCGCACGGCGCGGGACAAGACTTGATGGGCGTGGGACAAGACTTGATGGGCAAGTACAGGTGCGGGGCTTGCAGCCGAGCAGTGATGCGATGTGCGGGATGCGATAGAATAAAATAATTTGCGGGACTCCCGCAAAATAGAATTATCTAAACATAAAATATCTAAAACATAATGAATTGCTATTCATGTATTGCACAAAAGCAACAAGAACAACTACTGTAAAACAAAAATGATTAACACGCCTAAGCATAGGCAGAGTTTCTATTTACAACACGTGTTGGCAGCGTTAAACAGTGTTGATTTCTGGAATGCAATGGACAATCACAGAATCCACTCACCGCTCGAAATGCCATGCATTCTGCTACCACGCACGCAGCAGCCTATTGCTTTTAGTAAAAATAACTGGTTTTTTTTTTGAATGTTGATGCTTTAATAACAAATATTTTATTGGGAGCGTTTATGCTGGGATGTTAGGCAACACACAAACTAACTATTTCACGTAAATTTTGTGGATGTACATAAAAAAAGTAATGTAACTAGTAATGTAACTAATTACTTTTGAAATAAAGTAATCAGAACAGTAATTTGATTACTTTTAAAATGAGTAATCAGTAATCAGTAATTGAATTACTTGCCTCAACACTGTACGGGACAATGATGCACATGTTCTCCGATCTGAAGTGCACAGTATGCTTGCAAAAGGTGCTGTGGAAATGGTTCTGCCAGCAAAGAGAATGGGATTTTAGCTGAAGTAGCTTGCAGCTGACATCTGTTGCTCTTTTTGGTTATATGGCATTCAAACATGGAGACACAGTGAGTAATCACTTTTGCGATAAGCTAGTCGGCAGTCTTACAAAGAGAACAAGAGACCAATTAATAAGGTGACCATGGTAAGTTTCCAGGCAGAAAAAGGGAGGAGAACACCTGCAATAAGTTAATTGGTTGAAAACTGTATAAATGTGTAATCTGTGAGATGATCCAACAGTTCATCAATCTCACACATGCACAGTTATTATGTAAACTACTTGTCTGTCTTAGGTTATGTGTATGTATAGTCAATTATTTATATATATAGTTACATGTATAGGTTTAAACGATTGTTTCTACGTCTAGTGTATGTATGTTCATATTTATGTTTATTTATGTATCACTGTGGTCCTGCGAGACACGACATTTCGTTCCACTGTGTGTCCACACATGTAGTGGAATGACAATAAAGCTTGACTCTGTCTGCGTGCCTGGATTTTTCCACCCACCCTCCCTCTCTTGCTTCATCCATTCATCCCTGCCTCAGCAATGCCACCTCTGCTCACCCTCAGCCCACCATCTATGTGGGTTTGGACTCCACCTCGGCCCTCAGACCCAGCGGCTCTGCCCTGGCTACTGGTTCCCCTGTCTCCACCATTACCCGTTGGCCCACCAGCTCCACTGGGCTCCCTCGTCCTGGTCGGTCGTCGACCCACGAACACCTCAGGACTCCACTCCTCTGGCTGCGCCTCTTCACTCCCTCCCATCGGCTCCATTGGGCTCCTCCCTCAGCTCCCAGCTCCGCCTCGGTCCTCTGTCAATCCAGTTCCGCCGCGGACCTCCAGATCTCTGCCTCGGCCACCTGAGCCTTGGTCTCCGCCTTGGCCCTCCGAATCCTCGGCTTTGCCCTGGCTTGTTGGCTCTCCGTCTCTGCCTCCACCACCTGCTCCGCTGCTGTCGGTCAGCCCCCTGGAGTCGTCAGCCTTTCCTCCACCATGGCTCCTCCCTCCATCGGCTCCACCGTGGGCCACTATCATGGCTGAGGCCTGGGTCCTGCTTGGCTCCTCCTGCTCCAAGTCCCTCCTGTCTTCTCCCTGGCTCCTCCCTCCGTCTGATCTGCCCTGGACCCTATTGTCTCCTCCCTCCATCATCACCTCCTTGGACCTTGTTTATCATCCTCCTCCCGGGAGTCCGTCCTCCACCAGAGCCTCCTCCGGCACTGACTTCCTGCCAGCCCTTTGAGGCCCCCTGTCACCATCCCATATCCACTCCTTTGTCCTCCTTCTACTGTAAGTCCCCCTCCATCCCTCCCTTTTTTTCTCTACGGCGCGAGGTCGTGCCTTCCGGCAGGGGGGCGAACTGTCACACCCCTGATCTATTTGTATTGGTTTTCCCCTCTTGTGCCCATATATGTTTTTTCTGTTCCTGCCCTCGTTATGTCATTATGAGTTAACCTTGTATCACATGGGTCTTAATTAAGTTCATTGTAGTCGCCTGTCTTTATAAGTTGGTTTCAGTTCAGTGTTTGTCGCCCGGTCTCATCTGTGTACGTGTGTTCCTGCCCTGCTTGTGGATTTACCCATTTGGGATATATTAAAGACTTTTGATTTCTTAGACCTTCGTCTTCTTGCTTATGACATTTATCAGGTTATTTTGTTCCATATCCATATGATTTACAAATGGACATGTTAGGCAGAATAATGCATCAGTCAGTTACTTTTTCATACCGTTAATTTAATGGTGAATGAGAGTCTAGAATCTAATTTTGTATGCCAAACATACTTATTTGGTTTGTAAAAAATAATTGTCATTTTACAATAGTAATATAATTGTTTGACATTTGACATTCACTTTAAAGCTGAAGTGATTACCTTGTTTTATTTATTAGTTAGAATATGTTTAATATTTTTACTAATTGTAGCTGAATAATAGAATAAAGCCTGCTGGTTAATTGGTGAAATAATCAACAGTTAGACAATTAATTGTTATAATAATCATTAAATTAATCAATTATCAAAACAATTATTTGTTGCAGCCCTATAGTGAATGATACTCACACAAACTCAGAGTTCACACCAGGACCCTCACTGAAATTGGGGGGAATATTCATGGAGTTGTTACTCTTCATAGACACACAGCTGAATCCTGGAGATGCTGCTCTCTGATTGTCAACATCACTGAGATTGGGTGGAATATTTATGGAGTTGTTACTCTTCATAGACACACAGCTGAATCCTGGAGATGCTGCTCTCGGAGTGTGAACAGAAACCTGCTCATTCTCCTCATACACACTCATTTCGCAGGCAGAGTTCACCCTCTTTTCCTCCTTGATGTGAAACTTGATTTCAGGTCTGTATGTGGAAACAGGGAACATAATGAATTTTGACACACTGTAAACACAACATTTAAAGTACAGCAGATTGTCTGTACTGTATATCCAATTTCATCCAAATAGAGAGAACTTCAAGAGTTAAAATACTAATGTGAAAAAAAATTGACACACTGATTAGTAATGTGACAATCTGTGAAAACTCACAAACTTTATATAATACCACCATTAATCACTGCAGTCTCTAATACAAAAATTATTTATATTAATTTTATTAGGAAATCACAGGAATGGTTTCTTTTGTTTGATTAACTATAGAGTTCTTTTAGAACTGGTTGCGAATTTAATTATGTCCAGCAGAAATTCTATATAGACCTATATTTATTATTGCATTACTTAGAATTTTGCTAGTCTGATTAAATTCAACCCCTCCAAACTCATTTTCATCTATAACAACCACCGTCAGAACTGAGTCCCTGTTCTGTATATATATATATATATATACAGAACATGGGGGGGCGTTTTTTGGAGAACCAATAACACAGGTTGTGTTGTTCTTAACACGTCCATTTTTTTTTTTTTTTTTAACACACTAATGTGTCATGAATCACACAATTTGTGTTACAGATGTGCTATTCTTAGAAGAATAGCACATCTATGAAACAAATTGTGTTAAATATTTTAAGAATATCAACCTGTGTTAAGAAGAATAACACACACTGGTTGAGTTAAAATGAACACAAAATGTGTTATCCTTAACTAGACACACAGATGTGTTAAGATACAACACAGGTTATGTTGTTTTTAACACATCCGTTTTAAGAGTGACATTTTGGTGTGGTAATGAAAAAAGCAAAAAGTGTACCAACTGTATCTGGTCTACCCTACAACTAATGTAATGTTTGCTCTTTACTACGTGTTTATTCACCCAAATATTTATTTGATGGATTAACAAAATATTTACATATTATCCACACACTATATGGGTCAAACGACGCAAATAAGATCAACAATAACATAAATAACATCATAAACTATGTTATGTAATAAATGATTAGGCCTACTATATGTTTAAGCGTCGTTTGAAGCGTTAGTTCCCGTGAAGTAGCAAGTAAATCACAATCAGCTCGTGTTTGATCAAACTGTGAAGTGTTTCAGTTCGTCTGAGGTATCTTTAGACGGAAATGCTCCGTATTGATAATACCGTTTCGAAACGTTTTAACAAACTTACTGTAACCTGTGAAGACATTTTTGATCTTGAATCTTCTAAAATGGCTTTCAGTCAACTGTTACAGTTACTTTCGGTTTCACTATAGAGACCGGTGAGAAGTAGGGGAGCGCGGGACACAAACTAACTCGGGGTTAGTTGTAACACACGTGGTTAAAATATTTCCACACATGCTAGCATCACCAAATGTGAAAAAAAAGTCATAATTCGCCAAAATTCAAAAGCCTTTACCATAGTAAAAGCACACTTCTGGCTGAAGTAAATTGCATCTCAGTTTTTAGTATTTTTTTTTTTTTTTTAATAAGGCAAATCTGCCATTATTTTTATCTCAAATCTTGCTTCGCATTAATAAACTATCTAAACTGATGACTTTATTAATGCTTTGCACCAGCAGAAGACACTATACCCATTTTTAAAATTACAGTCGCGTTGATGGGGAACGTTGTAACACTGCGTTATCTGTCCCGCTGTTATTAAACTATGCTATTCTATGACATTAGCAATGTACTTTTCACTATTTACTTTCGTGGATTTTATTAAGAAACCACAAGAGACAGGTGGATGAAGACTGACAATCTATTTTTAATGTTCAGAAATCATTATTTAAAGAAATGTAAAGCAATTACACGTTTATGTGTTTGTCCGGTAACAGAACAACTATTCAGCAGAGCTGTCGATACCCAAACCCTGTTCACAGCAAGTCTTGTCTGCAGTGGCGGTTTTAGGCATGGGCGAACGGGGCAGCCGCCCGGGGCGGCATTTTTTCATGACACGTGGGGGGCGGCACACGAAATTGGAGGGGGAAAAAATCATCTGTGGTTTTCTATTGTCTATGATACCTGTGCCGCCCCTGCTGCTGAAGGAGCCGCACAGAAGCTGAGCGAGAGGAGAGGAGAGGAGAGGAGAGGGGTGAGTTCACCTCTCCCAAATGAAGCGGACAAACAAGGAGGTGGGCTAAACTATGTCAGTGACACCTGACTTTATTACAAATAACCCACATTTCATTCAAAATATTACTTTGAAAAAAAAAAAAAGAGAAAATAAATTATAAACACAGACCAATAAGTTGCACTTTTTTTTATTTATTTAATTGTGTGAAATTGCTAATAAAAATAGGTAATAAAAAACGATTATGATGTGGAGGTGAATTGGTTTAGTCTTGACTTCTGGTCGTGAGTGACAGCGTTGGGGGATGGGAAATCTGTTGATTGTCGATTACAAAGTAAACACAGCGATGGAGAGAAAAAGGCCAAAGCTGCCAGGTGCCCAATTTAGGAAAAAAAAAGAAAAGAAGATGAGGAGAAACGGGCAAAAGATAA
>JAHKKF010484918.1:0-10225 GCA_019740295.1 Labeo calbasu | reverse complement strand
ACTTGCCATTTCCTGTGTCCCCTCACATGAGGCTTAGTGAGAAGCTGGCCAGAAAGGCTCGTTAAATTAACCTCAAGACATCCTGATGGCAATCCTCCATCAGGCTTAATTGTGCTTTGACATTTTATGACACTGTAGCAGCGTCTGACGAGGATGCTGCAGTGATGCAGAGGCGACAGATGCACTATTAGAAAACCAACGCCAGGGGGAGACAACCCACATGAAAACAAATCTACCTGAGACGCAATGCTCTGCTGGAAACACAAAACCAAAAGCATCCTGTAACATACAGGAAAGAGGAGGAAATGAGAGCGGAAGTGAGTACTACCTTGCCAGCTGTCATTGCACACGCAGAGCTTTTCCCCAGTGAGGTCACAGTAGCCATGATCGGGGCTGCCACAGTTGTTCCTGCAGTACGGGATGTCACAGGCCTCACCCTTCCAGTACTTATCGCATTCGCAATATACACGGCTCGCTATAGAGTTCCCCGAGGTGCACTTCCCGTGGCCGGAGCAGTTATTTGGACATGAGTTGATTCTGTCGAGGGAGAGATGAAGAAAAAGGTTGTAAAAAGCAAACAAGGGGAACTTTCTATAGAGAAGCCTGCAATGGACAAGGGTTTAATGAACAGGACTAAGCTTGTAATTATGTTGAGAATAAAACACGCACAGAGGAGATAAAACTGGGACCTTTTTTTAGTGAAAACAGTGCTGAAGTTAATTTTCAACAACTCACGAGTAGAAGATTTCAAATCCAGTCAGGTTGTAGGCAGCGTCGCTAAAAAAGTGCAGGAGTGCGTAGCCTGAGTTGGTCTCCACTTCAGGGACGGTCTCGTTCCCTTTCACTTCAGGGACAATGAGACCACTGTGGGGATAGAAAAAAAAAAAGGCTAGGAAATGATCTCTTGTTCTTCCATAACAGCAGTAGCTAATTCCATTTGTCATGCAGTAAAGTAAAATTTTCCTGTGTGACTCCAGGCCAAAAGGTTTTTCAAACTGCACTCAGAGGGCCACAAGGGAAAAAAGTAATAGATTTTATAAAATCTATTTTTAGGTTTACAAGCTGACTTTAATTAATTAAATAGGTTAAATGCAATATTTATTTGATATTTATCACAAAATACTTAAATAAATATGAAAATGTGTTTTTCCTCAGGTTTATATACTAACATTCAAATGTTTGGTGTTCAAAGATTTATTTATTTTTGAAAGGAGTCTACACTGCACTTGTTCAGAAAATACAGTAAAACAGTAATCTTGTAAAATATTATTACAATTTAAGTATTTTCTATTTTAATACATTTTAAAATGTACATTTCCTGTAATTTTACAGTTGAGGTCATACGTTTACATCCCCCTTTTAGAATCATTAAAACTGTTATTTTATTAAAATAAAAGGGACCATAAAAAATGCATGTTATTATTTATTTAGTACTGACCTGAATAAGATACAGTTCACAAGAGAAAATAATAGTTGAATTTATAAAAATGACCCAGTTCGAAAGTTTACATCCCCTTGATACTTAATACTGTGTTGTTTTTGTTTAGTGATAGTTGTTTATGAGTCTCTTGTTTGTCCTGAACAGTTAAAAATCTTTGAGGTTCCACAAATGCTTTGGTTTTCCAGCATTTCTGTGTATTTGAACCCTTTCTAACAATGACTGTATGATTTTAAGATCCATCTTTTCATATTGAGGACAACTGAGGGACTCATATCCAACTATTGCAGAAGGTTCAAACACTCATTAATGCTCCAGAAGGACATACCATGCATTAAGAGTCAGGGGTGAAAACTTTTGAACAGAATGGAGGTGTGTACATTTTTCTTATTTTGCCTAAATATCATTTTTTCATTTAGTACTGCCCTTCAGAGACTACAGAAGATAGTTACATGTTCCCAGATGACAAAATCAGTTCAGTTTACCCTGATCTTCAAATTTAAATAGTTTTCACCCCCCGGCTCTCAATGCATTGTGTTTCCTTCTAGAGCATCAGTGAGCGTTTGAACCTTCTTTAATAGTTGTATATGAGTCCCTCAGTGTGTAAAGATGGATCTCCAAATCATACAGTCATTGTTGGAAAGAGCTCAAATACACAAAAAAGCTGGAAAACCAAAGAATTTGTGGCACCTGAAGGATTTATCTGAAGAACAGCAGGCAGTTTAACTGTTCAGGACAAACAAGGGACTCATGAACAACTATTACTAAACAAAAACACATTCAGGTATCATTCAGGTAACAACACACTATTAAGTAACAAGGGAATGTAAACTTTAGAACCAGGTCATTTTTATAAATTCAACTATTATTTTCTTGTGTGGACTACATCTTATTCAGGTCAGTACTAAATAAACAACATGCATTTTGTATGATCCCTTTTATTTTGATAAAAATAATTAACATTTTTAATGATTCTGAAAGGGGGGTGTAAACTTTTGACCTCAACTCTACATTACATTTTCCATACATATTCCTTTCCACATAACATTTTAATTACTGGCTTTTGCATTAATTCAGTAACAATGTGAAATCCAATTATTTTGATTTTTTTTTTGTTTTGTTTGGTTTTTATATCACACTTAATACTTCTATTATACAGTATAAACAGGTCTTTATGCATGAAAATAACTGTATTTTTTAATTTAGGAAGGGGGTCCTCAAAGGGGATCATCATACTTGTGTGGGTCCTTGCCATCATAAAGTTCAAAACCCACATTCTTCTTTTAGAAAACACACTCTCACCTGAAGACGGCTACTAAGGGCGCATAAATCGAGTCGCCGTCATAGACGTACATGTGGTCCCAGCTACATTCGGTCGCAAAATGGTTAAATCGTAACCTCAGGACTGCGTTTGGGCTGCAAAACAAAGGTGATGACATAATGCTTAAGAATGTGTTGCTGGCTGCACAATCCATTATGAGAACATATTACAGCAGAGATGCATTTCTGCCAAGTCTAAAGGGTGCAAGGCGGAATGTGCTCCTCCGAGCCTTTTCTGGTAACCCAACACAGAAGAAAACACCCTTGTAAGGGCTGCTGAAGAGTATTTAAATAGGGGTTATGCAAGAGCTAAGTGTGGGCACAACAAAACTTTGATGAGAAAGAGAAAGGAGGACGGAAAAACACTTACTAGCCCTCAATCAGCCAGGTGCACTTGGTTTTGTACTTGTAGTTGATGGGACCATCTGTTAGGTACCCAGACGGCTCAGTCAACCTGAAAAATAAGATCAGAGTCGACGTTCAGAGGACCACATCAAACCGAGCCCGAGGGACAAGCGGAACAATGCTATGCTTAAAAAAGGTGCCATTTCAATACAAGTAGGCGCAACGTTTGAGCTGGTTTCTGTGGTTACTTATGGCCATATGGACACAGGCTTGTGTGGGAGCAGATCCACAGTGATTCACTGCTGCAAATGTGCTCATGACACAGGCCTAACCAATCAGTTTCCTCTCCCTCCGGACTGCAACAGAGCCATCGGGCCCATGGAGTGACAGCGCTTGGATCCGTATTGCATCATCACAGAACACTCAGAGACTGTCTGTGTCGCGAGCCACATTAACCACACCAAGCTGGCGGCATTGTTTGCCCAGACAAGCCCTATTGTTTGTAGATGCCGACTTGAAGGGATGCATCTTTACAAACAATGACCTCAATATTCCACAGACACACTTTTAATTGAACACGTTATTGCTGCTTGCATAGCCAAACGCTCCTCAGGGTGAATTCTACAAGGAAATCAATCTAAGTGACATTGCTAAGACCTTCTGTCCTACTCGTCTTAAAGGAGAACTCCACTTCCAGAACAACAATTTACAAATATTTACTCTCACCCCTCGTCATCCAAGATGTTCTTGTCTTTCTGTCTTCAGTAGTGAAGAAATTATGGTTTTTGAGGATAGAATTTTAGGATTTTTCTCCATATAATCGACTTCATTGGTGCCCTGATTTTGAACTTCTAAAATGTAGTTTAAATGCAGCTTCAAATGGCTCTAAACGATCCCAGCCGAGGAAGAAGGATCTTATCTAGCGAAACGATCTGTCATTTTTTTCGGAAAATAAACTTTTTTATACTTTTTAAGCACAAAAGCTCATGTAGCACAGGCTCTGGGATGCGCATTCACGATGCTACGTACTAATCAAGTCAAAAGGTCATGCGGAACATAAGCGGCACTGCAGACCCAGTGTTTACAAAGCGAACACACAAAAACTAAGAAAGTGCAAGTAAGTTTGTAAACGCTGGTTACAAACAAAAAGGTACAACGATGTCCTCCTCTCAAATTGTAGGAGAATATAAAATGGAGTTTTTCTCCATACTCAGTACACAGACGATGACCTTACATGTGATTCGTAGTAGTGATGGGAAGTTCATATCATTTTACCAACTCAGACCTTTGAGACTCATTCAGCAAAATGAAAGAATCTTTTTGAGTCATTTCTCTCATTTTAGCAAAATATAATTAAAATGTTACATGTTACTCGAAAAACCTGAAGACTCGAAACATGTGAACTAATTCCAATACAGGACCTAATAGGATGTTGCACATGCGCGACTGAACGAATCACTCCTTGAGACGACTTGTTCTTCCCGAGTCACATTGAAGATTCGAGCAAAAAGAAAGAATCGTTCAAGAACAACCCATTACTAATTTGTAGCATTGTGAATGCGCATCCCAGAGCCTGTGCTACGTGAGCTTTTGTGCTTAAAAAGCATACAAATTTTTATTTTTCGATAAAAAACGGGCGATCGTTTCGCTAGATAAGACCCTTCTTCCTCGGCTGGGATTGTTTAGATCCCTTCGAAGCCGCAATTAAACTGCATTTTGGAAGTTCAAAATCGGGGCACCAATGAAGTTCATTATATGAAGAAAAATCTTGAAATGCTTTCCTCAAAAACCATAGTTTCTTTACGACTGAAGACAGAAAGATCTTGGATGACAGGGGGGTGAGTAAATTATTTGTAAATTGTTGTGCTGGAAGTGTAGTTTTCCTTTAAGGAAAACAAAATGCTTGTGGGGTTGCACAAGCATCTTAGAGTGGATCAGAAGAAACCATCATTCATGTGATATTTCTGCATTACTATGATTACACCCATTCACTGCAAAGGATCTAGTGGTCAGCAAGTGATGTAATGCTACTATTTCACCAAATCTGTTCCGACAAAGAAACAAACTCATCTACATCTTGGATGGCCTGAGCACAAGTACATTTTCAGAAAATTTTCATTTTATGGGTGAACTTTTTTTTACCTGTGCTGTGCATCTCCATTCAAACACAGCGGTGTTCGTTTTTAAACAAATCTAGTGAGTCAATGATTCAATTACCCATTTATAAAGAGAGTCACTTGCTTTATTCCTGAAGGAATCAGTCGTTAGAACGAATCAAATGAATAAATGATTCGGTACAAATTATTTTGTTAATACTGATTTCATTTGATTAGTAACTTACTCTTATTCTACTTGTTCTTACTCTGTTGTTTTAATTAGAAAAAGCTTATAAAATATAATTTTTTAAATTTGATATAAAAGATGACATACTTTTACTAAAGTTAGAAAAATGCCATTACAAAGGTAAAAACAAAATTCTCCTGTAATTCACTTTAAGGAGTCAAATATGACCTTGTAATGGAAAGCCAAATTTTTGATCAGATTTTTTGATTATTGATTAGAAGGTGTTCCTAAAATTTTAAGTTAGAAGCGCAAGTTCTCCTATGCAGGGTCAGAAAGCTCTTGGATTCCATAAAAAAATCTTAATTTTGTGTTCAGAAGATGAACGAAGGTCTTACGGGTTTGGAACGACATGAGGGCGAGGAATTTATGACAGAATTGTCATTTTTGGGTTAACTATCCCTTCAAAGGTAAAATTAGTCAATTCTGTGCCAAACAAAACTGCAAAAATGGTGACTATTGAAATATTCCTGTATACATGGTAATTAGCATATTCAGAATAAAATGAAAAAGATTCATTAACTGCTATTGTGTCCTGGAAAAACAGGAGATGCTTGCTTTTCCCATTTATCATGTTGCTTTTTTGTTATTCTGCACAGTAATTGAATCAGCTCATTAATTCTCATTCATGTCCTTGACAACAGTGCACAAGAGAATGTCCTTGAGTCTTACTGTGCCTCAGCCTGTCTGTTTATTTATCTGTTCATGTCTTTTAATGTGCGTAATTAAATCTGTCTCTTCCTCGCTCTTCAAATGCGTTTCTCGCTAGACTTTTTGCAACTTCCTATGTAACATCAGCAATCTAGCTGACTGGTACATTTTCTCATTTACCTTGGCTGGTTGTCTAAAAAGCTAATTTTTTGCCCTGCAAGCAAATTTTCCATTACAGTGAATATTCCAAACAAGGTGTTAAATCACATCACATCAAAATTATGATTAAAACAAGCAGGTTTCTAGAAACCACATTTTTGGCTTCATTTGGTTATGTAAATCAGGACAACACAGCGCCCTCCAAAAGTTTGGAAAAACCTGAGGCTGTTGCACATATAATGTGAAACAGAAAACGGTTTCATTTACTTCACAATCTTAAGGGATAGTTCACCCAAAAATGAAAATTCTGTCATTAATTACTTACACTCCTGTCGTTCCAAACCCGTAAAACTTTCATTCATCTTCAGGACACAAATTAAGATAATTTTGATGAAATCCAAGAGCTTTGCAAAGACAGCAACGCAACTTCCATGTTCAATGTTACAATAGTGACATCAGTAGTTCAACCATGATGTTATGAGGTTACAAGAATACTTTATAGGCACAAAGAAAATAAAAATAACGACTTTTTCTTCTCTTCCGTGTCATCTTATGTGCGCATTCTAGAGTACCACGATGCATGGTATTTGTTTAATTATTTTTGAGTGAACTATCCCTTTAATAATAGAAATACACCATATAGAAGTTTAACGTTTGATGTCTCATGTGCTTAGCAAGGTTGCGTTGTTTTGTTTAAAGACACAGTAAAATATTACTACAATTAAAAAAAACTGTTTTCTATTTTAATATTTTAAAACATAATTTTTTAAGCTTAAATCCTGAGTGTCACATGATCCTTCTGAAATCAGTCTAATATGCTGATTTGGTATTTTTTAATATTATCAATGTCGAAAGCAGATTAATATTTCTGAGGAAACTGTGATGCATTTTTCCATTATTCTTTGAATACAAAGTTCATAAGAAAAGCTTTTATTTGAAATCATAATGCGTACTGATATTTTTGATTAATTTAATGCATCCTTGCTCAATGAAAGTGTTAAAACTGTACAACATTTAGACATTACTGTATAGATCACAATCAGACTTTTTTTCTTGTATTTTTTTTTAAGGTAATTTAATCAGAACGCATTTAGCCTTACTTTAGCCAATTAGCTTTAGACAGACTATAATATCTATTACTTTTCTTTCTTTATATAATACATGTTTTTACTCATGTGTGGTCACCTATCATTACAAAATTATGAAGAGGCTGATATTTTTCAGAATTTTCTGTGACATTTCCAAACATTTTATTACATATCCAAATTCTGTAATTAGATAAAACCTACATTTATAAATGACATTAATCTGTGCACCACACAGCAAAGTGAAAACAGCCTGCAAACAAATGTCATCTTTGTGACTTTTCTCTATTTCTCTTATAATCATTTCTGACAGTCTGTGAATCATTCCTCACTCAAACCGAAGAATCACTTCTAAACAAAATTTCTGACGTAAAGCAAACCAAATGCAAACTCTGGCACTAACATTCTTGTTGTTGGTTAAATCGTAGTCTATTAATAAGCTATTTCTCCACTCTGTGTTCTGTATGCCTATAATCAGACACTGAGATTTTAAGAGCGGTTAAAAACAGTAATCACGGCGCAACGCTTCCTGTGCCGGGGAGGACATCCCTCAGGCTGAATGTTGTTGGCGAGAAGGACGTTTCTTTGTGCGGGCACACACTCAGAGAGGCAACTGTAGGTGAGTCAACAGTTAAAATATTCACCAGGTTTTCATGAATCTTTTATAGCCCAGTACCACAGAAAATATATCCACCAACAGCCAGGACTAATACCTATCCCAGCGGCTTTGAAGCCGTCACCGGACAAGGTTCACTCAGCCTCGCTCAAAGCCTGGCCTCAGGCATTCAGAAAGAGAAAGTGACGGGAATGGAGTTACATAAAGATCTGCAGAACAGCCAATGCAGTACTACAATAACAAAGACTTGTGTGCTGAAGATAAACGGGGTCTGAAAGGTGCAACTCAGCACTGCTCAAATGTTGACACTTTGCAAAGTCCAATTAGAGAGGGCCTCTTCGTCAGCTAACTCAAGTTCTGCTTCCTGCCACGTGAATAGGAGTCTACCAATATCTGTTGATCACTTCCTGAACGTGCCTGTCCTCACATCCCTTGTCTTTCTGTGGTCGGCGTGTTGCCTCCCACCACTTGTTCGTTAGGATGTTGCGTAACAGGAAAGCTGTTTTTGTTGCCAGTATGATGTGGAGGCAAGGACACTAGGTTAAGACTGCTGAACAATTCAGGTTTCTTCATTTACTTCAAAAGTTGTGGTATCATCTATACACTGTACAACCGAAAATGAAAATTCTGTCATTATTTGCTCACGCTAAAGGTTTTTCAGTTTTTCCTTCTTCTGTTAAACAAAAAAGAAGATATTTTGAAGAATGTTGGCAACCACAGTTGATAGTAGCCATTGAATTCCATAGTATTTTTCCCCATACTATGGAAGTCAATGACTACTACTTTAATAAATAAATAAGTAAATCACCTTTTGTACTCAAAGGAAGAAAAAAAACTCATACAGGTTTGGAACAACTTGAGTCACCTCAAGATCAAAAGCATACATATAAAATATAAATATAAAAATATTAAAAATTACATTGAGGAGCTATATTTTACCTCACACTGAGGAAGCAAGATCGAACGTACAACAGAAAGATCTACTGACAAGCAGATGAGAAAGTGACTCCGTTAACAACTGTGAACACACACTGCAACACTTTTACTGACAAAGGGGGTTTTAGAGTGGAAGCACCATTTGATAGGATTCAAGCTTTGTTTTTGTCCAGGAGCTTTGGGTGAAGTGTGAAAACAGAGACGCATCCACATTGACTCAGCCTTCTGCATTACAAAGGACTGGATCTATGCTTGGTCCAAAGCAAAAGAGATTTTAAATAGATTTCATTTGTTGGACTCACCTTGTCTGGCCTACATTTTGCCACTTACTGGATCCTGAATAGTAATCTTTATGAACTGGAACCTAGAAGCCAGTTTTAAAAGCTAATACAGGAAAATGAAGGGAAACTACCATGTTATACAGAATCTAAGGGTGTGTTTACACTTGTCTGGTTCTTTTATGGTGCTTTTCCACTGTGTGGTACAACCTGACTCAGCACGGTTTGCGTTTCCACCGCAGTTTAGTAGCGCGGGATTGGGCGGGATTATACACATTGCTCCTTGGCTATCAGCAAGAAAAACATCTGTACTTCCTCAACAGACCACGAAACAGCCATTTTTTTGCATTCGATCGTTCACTGGCTGTGCTGATTTAAATCTAGCAGGTCTGGTGTCTCGTGTCGCAAGTTCAAAGTTCGATTCTCTCCGGCCAATCATTGATCAGCAGGGTTTGCACGTCACATTTTGGTAACGGTACTGAAAAAAGTACCATGAACCAGGTATTGAACACAGTGGAAAACCCTCCAAAAGTGAGCCGTACTAGGGATGCACCGATTAAAATGCCCCGTTAAAATGCCCCGATACCAAACGCCGATACCACATCATGTGACAAGTGCGTATGTAGGCAAAGAAACACGGCAAAGAAAAACGACAGACAGCAGAATGGAGTCATTAGAGTATAAGGATGTCTACGAAGTATGTGTATATAAGTAATATAATGTTAAACATTCAGTATTAAGTTTGCATAACTGGTGCGCGTCAGCTGATAGGCAAAGCACACAGATTGGATTGAGCGTGCGGCGGCCAAGATGTGCGGGCTTGTCGAGTTAATATTCCGCCTTCACATCACTGGAAAGTTTGTAGTTCGGTGAGATATGTCAAAAACAATTTAAGTAAATCAATGCACCAGGTTATTTAACGGTATAGAGAGAGAGGGAGCGAGAGAGAGAGAAAGCGTGAGACAGAGAAAGAGAGAGAGCGGGCGCTGTTACGTGATCTTCATTGATGTTCGCATATTTAGCACACGCATCTTTTGCATTAAAACAAATTCGTAGA
>JAHKKF010484913.1:0-11829 GCA_019740295.1 Labeo calbasu | reverse complement strand
GAGACACTGGCAGCTTTTAATTTATTGATATTAAAAAAAATAGTTATCAATTGGCTTCTTGAGAAAAATAAAATAAAATAAAATAAAATAAAATAAAATAAAATAAAATAAATGGAGACACTGGCAGCTTTTAATTTATTGATATTAAAAAAAAAATAGTTATCAATTGGCTTCTTGAGAAAAAATAAAATAAAATAAAATAAAATAAAATAAAATAAAATAAAATAAAATAAAATAAAATAAAAAAACAACTAAAATAAAATAAATAAAAAAAAATAAAATAATACTGGCAGCTTTTTACTTTACTGATATCTAAAAATAGTCAGATTCTTTGGAAGATCATATAAAATAAAATAAAATAAGTAAAATAGTAAAATACTTATCATAAGATGTGTTTTAGGATGTACATTGTATCAACATAAAACATGAAAATACCCTGAGGGTATTTGAATTCATGTATGTGTGTGTTTATGCGTTTCAGATTAAACAGGAGGAGTGTGTGGTGTGGGATGCCCAGGCCCGAGGCCTCCTCAGCTCCAATGATAATTTGCGGTTTGGTGAACGTACGCCCGGGCCACAAAGAGAGCTTCTGAGCAGCTCCGTCTGGCATCGGCCCACCCGTTCCATCCCAAATAAGTCCACTGCCTTCACTCTTAAACAGGGAAATATTCTGACCATATTCCACCCAATTTACTCTGGCACATGCCTACAGACCAGATTTTTATATGCATAGTTCTCAAATCCCGCCTAGCCCCCCTCCGCCACCCATCGCTCGGAAAAAGAGCATGTCAAACAAAAGTATAAAACTGGCCGCCTATTTATACCTGCCCTCTAAAAGCATCAATTAGGGAGCCAATTAGAGAACATGTCTTAATATGTTTGCTTTGTTTAATCGCAGTTTTTCTCGCTTATTTACAGTGGATGGCTTTGAATCACTTAAGAGCCTCTGGGATCTCCCAGACATCCATTATAAAGGCTTCTGCGTTTTGAGAAATGGGGTCTGTTTGGACCAGAACACCATCTCGGTAACCGCAGGTCACAAAGACGGGTCTCAGCGCCGGATAAAAAGCATTCTGTTCGAGCTGTTTGGGGATCACGAGCCAACGCAGGAAAAGCCGTCACTACCTGAGATGGAAGAGGCAGTAAAGTTGCGGGATTGACCGTTTTCCCTGATCCTGCTTTTAGAGGTTGTCATTCTTGGATTTAGAGCGGCTCTGTGGCATTATGTGCAGACCATTCAGCAGGTTGTTGGCTATCGCAGGCCTGCTCTGGGCATTCATGGGAAATCCGCTAACAAGCAGGAGGTCTTTCGACTGATTTAGTCCGCTGAGATTATCTGAGAGGAACTATAACTCTGCAGCTTTTCGTTCACTCGTCCAGTCCAATGCCAATAAAAAACTGAAACTGTGTGTGAAATGACTGGAAAGCAGGGAAATCTTTCATCTTTCTTTCTTTCTTTCTTTCTTTCTTTCTTTCAAAAATTAAAATAAAATTGTAAAAAATTAATAAAAATAATTACATTTAAATTAAATTTAAAAAATGACATTTAAAAATAAAACAAACTATTACATTGAAAATAAAAATATAAATTTAAATAAACATCTTACCAATTAATATTGTTGCAAATGAGGAATAAACTGAGAATGAGAAAGTGGACAAGGGAGGTGGGGGGGGGGGGCATGACTTAAAATCCAGATGTGAAGCTTCATGCTTCAGTTTTCATTCTGGCTTATCTGCAATTAAAAACAAAAGAGATGTCATACCAAAGATGAACCACCGCCAGCAACGACACAAAAAAAAACAAACACTGCAACCCAAGATTAATAGGAGAAAGAGGCATGAGCGCTTATCCAGTTAACTGTCATGTTGTACCCTATATCATACACAGGGTTGAGCAGAGATTGTAGATGAACCTACAGTACATATTTTTTAAGGCCTCAACACAAGTCAAAGCTTGATATTTTAGTTTTATTTTTATGCAAAAGGATAAAAATGTCTGAAAGCAGCAGGAAGGAAAGAGGAAAGAGTTCAGGAGTGACAGTGACTTGTGAAAGATGACAGGAGGTTGTTAAGACCTAAGATCTATTTATTGCTTGAATTTCCTAACGAAACGGACAGAACTTGAAATCTAAGACTTTGTTTCATATTAAAAGTAAAGCACAGAGCGATTTATTGCATGGGAGGCGCACTACAGTAGTCAACATTTGAAGTGGATGAAAAAAGTTAACCAAAGTTGTCCTAAGACAAGAACGGGTATGTTTTGGGTTTAGGACAACCAAAAGGTTGATCAGGATTTAAGAATCGATACTGATTCATCAACATGAGAATCTATTCAAATCAAGAAATCTTGCGCTGTAGGTTCATGATTAAAAATGAAAATGTAAACAAAAATTAAAGCAATTAAATGTATTATTATAATTTAAATATGAAAACTGAAATGATGGGTAATAATAGATTATGACAGATTTTTTACAACCCTGTCTGTCAAAATGAAGGACAGTGTTAAAGTCTAGCAAAACCTCTGCCTGGTATTTTGGCTTTTTTTCAAGTCGGACTGTCAGGCATCTAAAATACAGTTTTGATCGAGTAGCCGTGAACTGTTTCAGACGAATTAGCCTGATTTGGTGAACAAGTACATCGAGTTCACTAATAGATGTGGTTCAAAAGAAGGATTCGTTCGTGAAACAGACATTACTCAATTTGCCTGAGGCTCTGAATTACAGATCACTGGATTATGTTTAAATAATGTTCAATTTCTTGCACAGACTGTTTTGCTTCATAAGACCTCAATATATTGTCAGGAGCAACAGGTATAACCTTTGTGTTCTTTGATCCATGTTTTTTTTTTTACTCTCAAAAACAGATAACTACTCTTTTGCATTTTATGAATCACCAAGATCCACAGTTTCAGCTGAAAATCTTTTCTACTGCTCTACAGAAGAAGAAAAAAAAACTAATTTACTGAAAGTCCTGAGGGTGAGTAAATCAAAAGGAAATTTTCCTTTTTGGATGAACCATCCCTTTAAGAAACATGCACACCAGAAAGACGCGACAAATGTATTGCATACAGCGGTTTCATAAAATGCACAAATATTTCAACACACCATGTCTCACGACTCATAAATGGCAAGTATCAATTTAGACAAATGAAATGCAGAGGCACACCATTTTACCAATTCGGTCCCTCTCAAAAATATGACACTACGAATGCTAAACATAGAGCTAACCCACAAGACTATTAGCATAACCCGCTCGTGTTATGGCCAATTTTACAGTTTACTTTTGGGTTTTCTGGTGGGTTGTTTTGTCATAGTCACCTACAGATTTCATAGTCAAATAACTACAATTGACATCTCAACCAAAGAACAGAGACAAATGATGAAAAATTGAGAGGTTTTTCCTTCTTCCATTGCTTCACTTTTGAAATTAACATAAGCAAATGTATTGCGATCCCAACGTCGACATCCCAGTGGCTTGCGGTTGTGGTCTCCAGTGTTTCAGTATACATACACCCACATTTTTTCTGGCTCCTGGAGGACTTCATATCCCAGGGGGCTTTTTTTTCCCCTCATACAGCTGCTCTTCTGGTTTAGACGAGTTTCCATGGCAACTCACATCAACAGGAAAAAAGGAGAAATGGGTCAATGAGACAGATTTTCTATTGATACGTTTGTGGCTCACAGTCATGGGATGAGTAGCGTCATGGGATTAAAAGGGGAAAAATAAAAAGGATTAACCAAATGATCAACCACATGGGTATTTTACTTGTGGCTCATTGGTGTTAAAACTGAATGTGCATAAGCTCTTCTGAAGTCATGTCTCCTAAAAAAAAAAGACATCTTAACTTAAAAACCGAAGCTGTCTTTAGGATTTGATTCTTTGTCAGGTGATCAGAGTAGGAGACCAGCAAAACAGGTCTTTTTACAGCAGGGAAATTAACTTGTCCTAGCATTTACAGGATGTTTGGCAGCTTTCTTTTGTGGACACAGGTGTGTTCCCGCTGACCTTTCGTCAGGTCAGGGTCACGACCCCTTTGAGCCACAGTCGGCCGTGTGTTTAGACGTTCCAGTGGCAAATTTCCTAGCTTTCACCCCCCTTGTTTGGCCTAATCTTCCGTAAGTGTTCACAGATCTCGTCTTTTTTCTCCTGAGGTCCTGGTTCAGGTTTACTGGACGTACCTTGCCAATCAGTTTTGATGAGGAATTTTAGACTAAAGCAGGCTGGTATTATCAAAACTTGGCTAATTTTAAAACTAAAGTCAACCACTACAAAGAACACACAGACTGAGAAGAACCAACAGTCAATAATGTGATGGATTAAGAACTAGACTTGAAGTCCAAGACTTTAAAATGGACAGAAAAGCCACAGGAATTTGTCTGAACATGTAGGAGGAACCAAAGCAGGAAAATGAAGCAACACACTCACACACACACTTCATGCCTTGCTTAGATACACAAACTGTGCTTCATTACCTTACTGATGAACCTGAACCACACACACACTCCCACACCCTCACACACGCCATATCTCATGTTGAGAAACAGCAGGTCGGTGTCTTGTCAATTTATTTGTTTTTGGAACCGAAATATCTTTCCCAAGTAAAAGTGCTTGTTTGGGATTCTCCTCATTCCATGTTTGCCATCTGATCTTTGGAATAAATCTCTCAAGCAGCTGGAAACAGACAGGATGAGTCTGACTGGGAAGAAATAAACACATCCAGCTCAGACATATTTATCAGTACTAATTATATGGGTGTTAGAATATTTTCTCATTCATGTTTGGTAATTCAACAATATCAAAAAATGGTCCATCAAAATTGGTTGTTTGCTTTGGAATTCCTGTACTTATACATGTACTTATAATGTACCTATACATACAATTCACTACAGTTTCCACCTGAAATGAACACTAATGGGAATAAAACACCAACAACCTTCATTCCTTTTCACACAAAGTATGATTTCAGAAGCAAAATTTTGATTAAAGTTAGGACCAAAGGGATATGATTGGACGAACATTTTATGGTCCTATGCCTTCCACAGATAATATAAATGCTAATCAATGTCTGAAAGGTTACTAGAAAGCTACAGACAGGTGAGTTTTAATTAGGGTTGGAGCTGAACTCTGCAGAGCTGCGACTCTCCAGGACCAGAGTTCGCCACCCCTGTTCTGTGGCATCACTGCAAAAACACCTTTTTAAGAGTTTTTAAGAGTGTATAGGGATGTGAGGAGACTTTCAACCAGCATCCTCAACACGTTCTCACTCCCAACTCGTCACATATTGATGCTTAGTCGGTCACTTTTGGACGTACAGGGTCCTCCATTGATTTCAGTTGTTTGCCTTAATTTAATGGTTTGCATGCAATTGCAAAAAAAAATATATATATATATAAATAATTTTATATAAATTTACACTTTCATTAGAGCACCTAAACCCACCCTTACCCTAAACTTACCCCCTTCTGAACAATATAAAACACGTAAGTATTTATTGCAGAAACTGACCAAAAACAAGTAGCATAAAAGCATTACAAACAAGTCTTGTTGGATTCTGAGTCTTCTGAAGCCATACGATATTTTTATGCGAAGAAGAGAGTAAAACATAAGGTTTAATCGCTGAAAATGATCCTGCTCCTTTAACGCGCTCACATCTCTTTCAAAAAGATACTCCCAAACATTAGGCTGAAGTAATGCTTCTTCTGTCAGGCGGCATTTTTTAAATTTATTTACGCACAAACAGACTGAGTTTTTTTTTTTACGGTGGACGGAGACAGATCGCGTCTATTCCTCTCACAAATCAATCGTTTTGCCTCGGAGGAATTGGAATATTAATACTTTTTGAATAAATTATGACTGTATCTGCCAGTTACATCTTATGTTTTATTGATAAATGGTAGGTTTAGGGGCAGGGCTTGGGTTACATAAATGTGTAAATAATGAAATGTAAATAAATCTTGTGACTGTTTACATTGAAAAATCACACCCCAACATATATGCAATAATGGCAATATTATTACCCAATACATAATTTAATCATGACGATATTCCCAGTACCTTTTGCGTCAGCATTATGAAACCAACAGTTTCTTATTTAAAGCAATGAAGGACCCTGCCTGTCAAAAAATGACGCTAAGGGGTATCCTGTGCGTCAAAAAGTTACGATAAAGGGTTCTGACCGACTTAGGAGTGAGAACTTGTTGGCATCCTCACACAGTACTATGTTAGGCCCTTAAAGTACTTTTACCAGAATGTATGATTTATAAAATAATACATTTTGACATTTGCATCACATAACCAGCTCCGTATATATGCCTTTTCTGGCATAGTAAACTTGCTCAGTAGCGCACCCTTTACAGCACTGTACTATGTATAGAGTGCTCGGATATGAGTCCCATGAAACAAAAATTATGATAATAAAGTTGTAGAAGCAAAATAAAAAAGCATGGTTGCATGCATTTACCTCATGTATGCATTTGCTAACATTATGGGTTAGGTTCAGGGTAGGTGCTCATCAGACATGTCATTGCCAGATTCACGTTTGTCTGTTTCTGATCAAACTACTGCACTTTTAGCGCCGCTCACCGGGCACTTGAAAGTGTTGTGAAAAGTGCAAGAAGTAACACAATACAATTTTCCAAAAATTTCACCACTTAGAGCCTGGGTCCTAAAAAGGCCCCTTTATGGTTTGTGCTAAGCTAAACCATTTAGCTATTTCAAGACTGCCATCTTTACAGTAGTTCCAGAACATTACTTCTGGTCATTGTTACAAACTTAGGCTGACCTTTGAGAAGAGTTGATTGATTTCTTTTGGCCTGCATTCGGATCAGCACGATGCACGCATGACCGTGATGGACTAGTTCCCTTTCCTTGTAAGACATGCAAATGGAAAACACCATAAAGCTCCCATGTATCCAGTTACCCTCACCTTCATGGTGGAATATCTTTGTGTTGATGCCAAAACGCCAGGATAGTTCTGAAAGCAACTCCTGAACCCTCCCTCAATGCCCCGATGACTGCTCACCATCTATTTTCACTCTTCAACTCTCTCTCTCTCTCTTAAAACTACAGCGCGTACACATTCTCCATCCCGGTTCCGCTCTTGAGCGTGACTCAATGAGCCAGAGAGGATCCAGTGGGTCCAAGCTGTGGGGGTCGACGTGGAAATGGAGGCCACCTTTGAGCCCTCACAGCTTGGCATCCAGATATCACCTTCGGAGAGATGAAGGAAGACACAGCCAATTACATTGCTTGTCACGGTATCACGCTGTGCCCCCAGTGGGTGGACACATCAAACAATGATAAAAACAACCTCCTGCACTGCCCGCAGCTGCTGGGGCTGTCAGGAATGAGAAGATATATACGCCAGCCGTTTCATGACTGAATTGCAAAACCAAGTCCAACATCTACAAGGGGGTGGATTGGGGGGGGGGGGGTGCATTCGTCTTTGCTACTGAATATTACAAATTCAAAATTACAACTGTAAAACTATTGCATACTTTCAAATATATGTACCATGAGGAAGCCGGCTCATGCAGTTCTTCCTACTGCATGTGGTTTTAAATCTGCAGTCTTTCCTTATGGGTATTCAGTGCCCATACAAGTTTTTATTGGGCCAATCTCCTGAACCGTAATGCTTTTTGGGTGCAGATGGTGTAATTACATCATCCATCAGCTGGGGCTAACTAGATCATGGTCTTAAGGTTTGGCAGGTTAATGCAGTGAATTTGCACGTCTTGCATGCAACTTGAACCCAAATACACATGGGGAAATCTTTTTCATACAAAATTCCTGATTGTGTGGATTCTTATTAAAACAACTGGAGTTTTTCAGCAAAAATTTGCTAAACAGAGGTAAATGTGTCCAAAGCCTCTACTAACATTTCAAAACTACACCATCTGGCTTAAATAAGTATAGTTTTGAATAGGGCTCCAAATGGGTTGAAAATTTCCAGAAACTTTTCAAATGTTTCTGAAAAATCCTGGAAAGTTTCCAAAAATTCTAGAAAATTTCAGAAATTCACCAGAAATTTGCAATCCACCCCTTTTTTGTCTAAATGGTTCCATATAGAACATTTAACAACTAAAGAACCTTTCTGTTTCACAATTTTTTTTTTTTTTTTTTTTTGCGGTAAAATAAGGTTCTTCAGATTATAAAAAGGTAAGAAAGAACCTTTGACTGAATGGTTCTTTGTGGAACCATTAATGGTTCATCTATGGCATCGCTATGAAGCACCGTTTAAAGCACCTTTATTTTTAAGACTGTATGTTTAGCTAATATTTTAGTACAGAATAGTATTTTACTACTCTTTTGTGGAGGACTTGGACAAGCAACTGGGATGAAAGAAAAACCTTAGGCTGCCAAAGATAAACTGAGATAATGTACTCTGAAAAAAAGGCTTTCCTTTTAACGTTCAGTCACACAAATGTGCATGTGGACCACAACCACAGAAACACCACAGTACGATATGCACTCTGACTTTTACAGTGGCCACTACAGTGACAGAGGTTTCTGAGCTCAGGCGGCGCTGGTCAGATGGAAATGAACTGAAACGCTGCACCTTAACAACATAAGAGGCCAGAGAATGACGGAAACCTATAAGAGGACACAGGGCAGAGTTTACTGGAACAGCCAACTTGCTGTTTATATGGAAAAAATACAGTCATCTGATTATAATACCCAACCTGCTGCGGAGCACATGGGCAACGCTCAAGACCACAGTGTTAGCATCCTCTAATAAAGACTGATGTCTGGAGACATGAACCCAGTGAACGACAGAAATAGAAACATATAAACTGCCAGATTTAGGGAGAGGAATAAAGTATGATTACAATCATTCAATAAACAATTAGTAACTGCATAATTAAGGTGAGTTGAGCACAAAGATAATGCATGTTCAAGGTTTGCCAAAACCAAGGTTTGAAGAAGTTCTAAAAGCCATGAACAAGATGTCTGTCACTTTTTGCCAATGCCATTTTCAAATTGGATGAATTGGCAGAGTCTCGCTAACTAGCAATGCCTGATTATCCACATGTAAAAGTGGATGCTGGCTGCAATTCAAGGCTGGAATGATGTTTACATGTTTACTGTAATTTTCTCTCTTTTGTGTGTGTGTGCGTGTGTGTGTGTGTGTGTGGCTTAAAAAAATGGTGGTTTTGTATCCTTCTGAATACTTTGGGAGGAAAAATCTCATTAGGAGAACAGAAAGTTTGGTTCTTCAAGAGTTAGATTGGTTTAGTCTGCCTATCCTTTTCCTTAACAATGTTGGGAAGGGCTGTCCAATCCGGCTCCTATAGGTCCAACTCCTCCAGAGTTTAGCACCAATCTGCCCCAACACACTTGACTGGAGTTTTCTAATAATTCATGAAGACATGGTTCAGGTGTGTTTAGTCTGAATTAGAGCCCTCTAGGAACAGAACTGGGCACTCCTGATGTTGAGGATGCTACCTTGAAACAGTAGCTTGTGAAGCTGCAGGCAACTCATCGTTTAATGATGAAGTAATAGTCAAACTACAGTCTAAAGCCCTATTCAGACTGTAATTGTTTCTCATATGGATGTCTGTAAAAATAAATTTACCTATCACCTCCTACGAACCCGGGAATGCGCCGCTCACGAGCCCAGTCACATGATTGTCTGCTATAAATACATTTTATTTTATGTACAAATGTATTCCTCTTATTGTGTAAAATGCATTAAGAAATACTTATATAAAATGTATTCTTATTGTTCCAAGCATGTTTTATAATATATAATCCTATTTATTATTTGATTATTATATATATGCATATAATACACATTTTACAATTGCATTGCATACTTGCTGCTGTCATAATAAAGACCCATTTCGAATGTTTACATGCTTTGCTTCTCTATTCAACACATAAATAATTAAGTACTAGTTTGTTAGTTATCTTATAATCCATTGCAGGTGTACAAAACAAAATGGCAGCAGCTATTTGTATGAAACAATAGTGCATGTCCACGATACCAGGATGACAGAATTAAGAAATTGTACTCGTTACTGAATTGAGTATTAATATTTTGTTAGTTAGCCAAATGCAAGCTTCCGCCAAGAAAAAATATCAAGCGTGTAGTGCCGACTTATGTTGCCCGGATGAGTCTGTTTTATTAGCCTTCACCAGTTGTTATCAGGGAATAACATATATAACCTTGGAATGTCATGACTGACCAATCAGAATCAAGCATTCCACAGAACCATGTGATCATTTAATTTAAAGCACAGCCACCACAAATTTAGAAATTTAGAAATTATTTACTTTATTCTGGGGTTAAATACAGATTTAAAATCATACCAAGAAATAGTTTAATAGCTATGATACTGGTTTTAAAATCAAATGTTATGACAGGAAACACTGACATCTAACAATGCCTTGGAAAAAAAACAATTAATCTTAAAAAATATAGTATATGCATAAAAAAGTATATGCATAAACCCAAAAAGGAAATAAAACATTTATCAAATAAACATGTGTCCTATTCTTTGTCCTAACCTCCTGAAGCATTGGTGTCTCATTTGTAATTTATGAAAGAAGTCAATTAAATCTGTATGCAGGTGTGTAAAAAAAAATTCAGATGTAACCCCCTTTGTAATCATTAACATTTTCAGAAGAAACTAATTTAATTTCACATTTTTTCTCAGTAACTGTAATTTATTACAATTACATTTATTTCGTAAATAAATTACGTAATTCTGTGTAACTAGTTACTCCCCAACACTGCTTTCCTCCCACGTAAATATGCCGGCAGAATTACCTACTGTATTTTGACAAACACCAAGGCTGTGTGGTAATTTAATTGCCGTCCGAATCCACAACTCTACGTTTATGAGAAGAAAAAGATTCAAAATTCAATGTTTATATATTATATATTTCATAACTGCTTCACTACTGCAAGTGGGAGCAGAAAGAGAAGAAAATGAGTCGAAATGGCTCTTAATTATGACAGCAGCAGGTATGCAATACAGTTTTAAAAGGTGTATTATACTGAGATATATACATAACTATATTGTGTATAAATACACCTATTTTCCTATTTTTAAACAGACAATCATGTGACTGGCCACAAGAGCAGCACGTTCCCGGGTTTGTAGGATCACAGAACTCGCTCCTCCACTGTGAATAAATCACCATCTGAATCCATGAGTTTTATCACTGACGTGATATGTACATTTATTTTTACAGACGTCCATATGAGAAACAATTACTGTTCAAATAGGGCTAAAGCAAACAATTCTTAACTCTGGTCCCTGGGACCTGCTCTGTGTGTTTTGCATGTCTCTCTTATCTGACACACCCAGTTCAGTTTATGGAGCTCTTGCCTAAAAAAAAGTGTGTTAAAGGGGTCATCGAATGCCCATTTCCCACAAGTTGATAGGATTCTTTAGGGTCTTAATAAAAAATCTATAATATACTTTGGTTAAAAATTCTCAATGGTTGTGTAAAACAACACCCTTTTTACCTTGTCAAAATGGGCTCTACAAAAATCATCCCATTCTGATGGATTGTTCCTTTAAATGCAAATGCGCTCTGCTCACCCCTTCCCTCTCTTCTTTCTGCTGCTCAGAGAGATTGTTTACTTTAGCCACATTTTGCGCATTTAGCCGCAAAACTTGCTAACTAGCACGTTATTACTCTGCTGTAGGTGAAGCTGGATCACGAATGATTTGCGTGAACATACACGGATATATGTAGATTGGGAGGCGCATTCCCTTCTCAAACAAACATAATCCACTGCATCTTCAGCGGCTCAGATGTCAGGAGTAAATGACGACCACTATGTTCATTATTACATCCAGCAACACAACACCTCAA
>JAHKKF010484911.1:0-16080 GCA_019740295.1 Labeo calbasu | reverse complement strand
CATTAGGTTAAGTGTTGTACACTTAGTACTTAATATAATTGAACTTAATATTGCAGCTTAAATGTTGGAAAATCATTATTTTCATTGTTTATTGTCAAGTATTGTTTTCTCAGTTTCCGTCTGAGCTTGTCCAGAAACTGGATGGTAAGAAGAAAGTCTATCCTGAGAACACACTGGGCCTGCTGCGATTTATACGCAACCTACACGAGCATTAGTGAGTTACAGGAATAACTAACAATGAATTGTTGAAATATAGGAAAATAATGCACAATCTGAGCAGATAATGCTAACAATTTACCAACTTTGATCAACAGCCAGAGGGAGAGAAGCGTGGAGTTTTAACTAAAACATTCTTACATAATAATTTTGTTATTATTTGTGTGTCTTTCACAGTAAAGCTGATGCTGTAAAAATCAACCTGATGGCTTTATTCCCTGATCTCTTTGGGAGTGTGTACATCTTTGCCAAGGAGAAAGGATGGAACTCTAGAGAAAGTGTCATTATGGACATCAACTCAGCTTCATGAATGCAAATCTGAGATGATGATGGGAAAACTGTACATTGTTCTGTCTGTAACACAAAGTTTTGACTTAATGTTTTAACAAAACAAAAGTATACATATTCAGTTTAAAATGTTTTGTAATTGCATGCAATTGGCCTAATGGATCAAGAAAACCTTCCAGCGCAGTGTGGTGGTGTTTGTTGGCATTTTGCGTTTGGGAGAAGAAAATAAATAAAAGATGCCTTAACCTACACCTTATTTAAACTTGTCACCTTAATGAATCATCATCACATCCTTTTCACACCTTAGCTTGGTTAAATAATGTATTGTAATGTGAAAATCCCACATAACAGTACTGTAATGTCCCATCACCTCTAGAAGATGATTAAAATTTCTACTGAATAATAAAAATAATTTCGTGTTTTGTGATAAAAAAAAAATGTTAACTGTTAAATAAATCATACAAATATTCTAAAACTAATTAATAATTATAAACATTTTTGGAGAAACTATAATGAAACCGCAATAGCTTTTAAATCATTTGACGATTTGAGTGCATTTAAGGATGATTCACAGGACTTGCACATAATGCACATGCACATAATCTGTATAAAATAAGATATATAATGACTATTGAGCTGAATCAAGATCAACAAATGTTAATCACTATTCAACTGACACGTACGTTGAGGTGCCTCCATAATTTGTGTTCGCCATCTACTGGTTGGATATGTACAATGCAGCTGTACAGTTAAAAAAGAAACTACACCTTTTATTGCACATTGTTTTATTAAATTCGCTAGTGAAAATTCACAATTACTCATCCACGCCCGCACTAATATTCTGAATATCGCTGCTAGTTGAGAGTTTCACAAACCCGGATCTTGTGCACCAGCTGACCCAGAGTAAACAGTGACTGAGAGGAAGGGTGAAGTTTCTACTCTCAGTCTCCGTAAAGCTCGCGAAAGCGATTTGCAAACATTGTATCATCGCCAAACGCTGGAAGAAATGACCTCGTCCAAACGAAGTGAAAGTGACTGGCAAGGTTTAGTAAATGAGGTGAGTGCTGCTTTATTAAAACACGACGGTGATGATGATGATGATGATGATGACGGCTGTTTCCATATGGCACTGTGTGTCGCCAACCACCTGCACTCAACAGATACATAAGATACTGTTACATTACTCACATAAAACCAAATGTGCTTTGTTGGCGAGGTTTAGCGTTGTTGGAAGTGTCAGGTTTATAAGAAATTTAGATTTGTTAAAACGGGTTAAAAAAGTACCTCATGTAATAAGACGACAGGTTTTCCAAGACAAAATCCTGGTGATTCTTAGAAGAGAAAGAAAGAAAAATATATTCATACAATTAGAAATATATTGATTTTTAGTTGTTTTAGCTTATTTTAACGCCTTTTTAAGTTGGCTGAGGCCCAGAACCACTGGTGAAAATATTTGATTTTATTAATTGTAATTTGTATTATTTCTGAATGAAGGTAAACGGTAATAGTATTGAAAGCCAAAATATTAAATGTCATGGATGAATTTTGGTTTGCTGAATTCTTGTTTTCAATTTGAAGTTTTTTAATGCCACATAAACAAACAAACAAACAAATAATATAACAATAATATAACAAATAATATCAAAAATCTTTTTTTATTTATTTGAAAATACACTATATATATATATGTATATTGTATTTTTAAAAGCATTTAAAAATATATTATGAATATTGGTTTGCTGAATTCTTGTTTTCAGTTTGAAGTTTTTTTTATGCCTCATCACATAAGCAAACAAACAAACAAATAAATTGTATTTTCATAATTTAATTTTTCAAATAAATAAATTATGTTATTTATGTTATGTTAAAAAAATAAAATTTTTGTATATTTTTCAAAGTATATTTGTAAAAGTATTTAAACATATATTATTAATATTGGTTTGCTGAATTCTTGTTTTCCGTTTGAAGTTTTGTGTATATATATATATGTGCTAAAATATATTTAAAATTTTTTAAAAATGAAACCAAAATAGGTTGTAAATTAAAAATCAGACACACAATTATTAGAGGCATCAGCAATAAACGGTGAACATTTATTAATAAGCAATTTAAAAAGTTTATTATTGAATTATTTATTCAACTTATTAATAAATGTTCATTTATTGAACATATTAATAATTGATAATTTCCAACCTATTTTGAATTAATTTTAAGCAAGAAATATAGAAATATAGTAATTTTTAAGCAATAGTTGAGTTAAATAAAACGACACAGATGGCTAGGTAAAACATTTAACCCAGTCTCTGAGTTTGTCCATATTTCACTCAGCACTGGGTTGTTTTTAACCCAGTTTTTTTTTTAGAGTGTTGTTGTTAAAGTGTTATATTGTATCCCTTATAATGAATCTAAAGTGTAGCAGTTTTGTATTTTGTGCATCTTGTTTATTCTGGTTCCTTTTCAAAATATCCTCTCATAATGTACACTTACTGCCAGACTGTCTGTCTGTCTGTCTAATCTATCTATCTATAAATAAACAAAGCTTAATTATAATGCATTGTTTTTTCTTTTCTGTAGTTCTTGATATGTAAACGTAAGCTGGAGAGCAAAAAGGACGCTCTCCTCATTCTGTCCAAAGAGCTGGACAGCTGTCAGCAGGAGAGAGACCAGTACAAACTGATGGCCAACCAGCTGCGAGAGACGCACCAGAACTTGAAGAAGAAATACAGGGAACTAATTGTGAGTCTCTGCATTACTATGCATTATTATTTATATTTAAAAGTTTCTTGGATTTGTAGTTCAGAAGTATGTTTTATAATGAATTTCAGGATGGCGACTCTTCACTTCCACCGGAAAAACGTCATCAGGTCAGTTGATGATTGTGATATTGCACTTTTCGGGTTTCACAGGTCATCACTTACTCCTTTTCTCTGCATTTTTGTCATTCCCTCTCTCTCTCAGGTCAGTCTGGCTCAGTTGTTGATGGATTCGAGGGAGAGAAATAAGCAGCTTGCTGAAGAGATAAAGGAACTGGCTCAGAGACTCACTGAGACACAAGGAGACAATAAGGTAAAGAAATGATAAAACTGTTCAAAAATAGCTGTTTCCAACCAAAGTTGCAAAATAAAACATTTGCAAATTAAGCACTGCTTCCATCCCATGTGTTCAGTAGCACACAATTGCCACTTCCTGTGAAAATGGCACAAAGTTTTAGAAATAAAATAATAAAAAATTGCAAGAGAGGAAAGCCTGTGAATTTTTGTCCACATAATAAATGATTTGCACAATAACAAATGCTGTTATGTGATTTTTGCATTCGGATGGCTGATTTTTGTATGAAACAGTTCTGGTAGGTAATTATACCAAAATGTTTTGATGACAAGAACAACTAAAACAATATTTAAGATGCTGTCCAGTTGTCCAATCATATGATCTGTTAAAGCAAAGTAAAACAAATTTTTGTTATGCATCCAAGAAGTGATTTGATAAATGTTTCCATTGTTTTAAATTCTTTTGAATTAAAAAGAGTTATCCACCTCATGTACATTTTAGGCCTATTTTATGATTTTATGCACATCTTGGAATTTCCATCCAGCTTTTCCCCTCCAATATTTGCATAAAAATACATGAATGTAAATATGGAAATTTAGCTAATAATAAGCTTTTCACATGCCTGTTGTCTTCTTCCCCTCATAGCTGTTAAGAATGACCATCACCAAACAGAGGCTTGGGGACGATGAAGTCGGGGTCAGACATTTTCCTGCTCATGAGCGCGAGGATCTGGTCAGGCAACTGGAGAAAGCAGCACTGCATGTGCGTTTTTACGTTTAGGTTTTATATGATTCCCATTTATGATTTTTTTTTTTTTTTTGCAATGTGAGTGAATAACAGCAATATATTCTTCATGATCTTTCTTGTGTCATAATGATATGTTCACTATAATGATGTAATTGAAATACAGTAATTTATAAGAATATCTACTGGTGCCGTTGTTGTTGTTTTTTAAGAGAGAAGAGCTTGAACACAGTCTGAAGACAGTGAGCGATGAACTTCAGGATATAAAGGCAGAGAGGACTGTGTTCAAGGAGAAGGCCGAACGTCTCAACCTCGAGCTGAACCATATCCTCGGCGGTCAGGAGAAACGCATCATTGACGTGGACGCCCTGTGCATGGAAAACAAGTCAGGGAGTGTTAATGTAGCTTGTCAGAATTGTGTTTAATGCACTGGTTCTCAACCATTTTGACTCATTTGGGCACTCCATTGTCCACAATTTTTTTTAAGGTCTTCATATGCAGGCTAGGTTTCCTTTAGTATATCTGCTGTAATATAAAGTTATTTTTCAGAACAATTTTTTTTAATTAACAGAAATTAGGATTGTCCATAGATAAAGTATTTATTTTATTTTATTTTATTTTATTTTATTTTATTTTATTTTATTTATCAGAGTTCCAGAGACTTTAAAAGCTAATTTTTCTTCAGGGATACCACTTTTTAATCTAATATGTTTGACTTTCTATATGTTTGTAATGTATTGGATAAGGGATGTTTAACCAAGGAGTTTACCATTTCCAGATATTTTGTAATTTCCCAGATAAAAAAACAACAACAACTTTGAATTTTACCCACTCTTTTTAACCAATGAATTTGGCTTTTCCAGCTGTTTGTAACTGACTGAGAAAGTTTTTTTAAATTAATTTCAATCACAATTTAATTTACTTGATATCTAGAAATCCATTTTTTAAAAATCAGGCTTTCTCATATTCAGATTTTCCAGGACTGTGAATTCTGTTTGTTGTTGTTCTTCTTATTTTTTAATCAGTCAATCAGTCAATCAATAAAAAAAAAAAAATAATAATAATAATAAAAACCTTTTTTTAGCTAATAAGACAAACATTATTGCTTATTATAATTATTTTAAATAATTTTGTGTCATAATTTGGTGCCCTTTAATGTTTGCTGAGGCCCCCTAGTGGCCCGGACCCCTAGTGCAGACGTGGTAGTTAGTTTATTGCTGGTTCAAGGTGGATTACTAGGTTTAACTACCCTTCCAGCCACTGATTGGTCTTTTAGACCAGCCATGACTAAGTAGTGACCACAAAGAACCAGACAGAAACCATTTTAAAACATTTAAAGCTGTTTTTTTCATTAGGTTTTAGCATCTAAAAAAATCTTATTCTGAATTTTTAGACTGAACACATTTGGTAATCTGATCATACAGAGTTTTGGTTTCCAGATAAACTGAGATGTATTTTTCATGCAACAAAAGGTTTTGTTGTATTGCAGATACTTGCAAGAGAGATTCAAACAAGTTCAAGAGGAGGTCAGTCTGTTAAAGAGTAACATACAGAAATATAAGGTAAGAATGAGAATGAGTCTGAGTTATTTAGTTTAATCAGGATTAAGTCTGTTACACAGCTTTAATAATGTATTATAACATTTCACTGTATTTGCAATATCGCCGTCTTCCTGGACATCTTATAGACTGCTCTGGATCGCAGAAGAAACCCTGAGATTGGTGGCAAGTCTAAAAGCAGTGCTCTTTCTGGAGTCCTTTCTCCTAAACAAGGTGCTCAGATCATTTGATTGCTTTTTTAGAAGCTTAAAGAACTGAACTAAGAAGAAATGTTGCTATTCAGTATGTCATATGAGTGCATTCACTCGTGTAGACTTATTCACACCTCTGTTCCTGCTGTTTGCAGTGCAGGGTTTGTTGTCAGAGGATAATGGTTGCAGTTTACCAGCCACACCTCAGTCTATCGCAGACCTGAAGTCTTTAGCGACAGCGTTACTGGAGACCATTCATGAGAAGAACATAATCATACAGCACCAAAGACAGACCAACAGGTTTGTGTGTAACCATTTTTGCATGGACTGTTTTATGAATAATTGCAAGAAACTGGTGTGGAAACAATTTTTACTCTGAAATTACACGTAGATTTCACAGTTAATCCAAAGGAAACTGCAAAAAATTTGAACTTTAAAGCAGAAAGACTAAAATAGTATTTTTTTGTAAAAATGTACTACAATAATTTTTAGTTTATTTACTAAAAAATGTATATACAGTGTACATTCAAATATCAGCTTTCAAATATCGTAGGTTTCATATACAAAGTTGTGAGAGAAAGATGTCTCAGGTTATACATAAATCCATTTTAAGGACATGTATTGTGCCTTAAAGAATTCTGGGAAACCGAGTTGCTGATTTGGAGAGAAAGCTGAAGACTCTGGAAATTTCTGGACTTTGGAGTCTCCCAGGTGAGTGTTTTCTGCGCTTTCCATTTTCCATTTGTTGATATTGTTATTTTTGGCTGGTGTTAATTATTATTTTTACTTATATTCCTATTGAATATCTGATTTTGTTTTTGTTTATAAAATCGTAGCCTTGAATCAAAGTAATGATATATCTTAAAAGTACTAAATTGTAATGTCATCATTACAGATGTGCAATTTCAGATACATTTAAACATATTAGGTACAATTTCAATAGAAATGACATTAAAGCATATATGTGACCCTGGACCATAAATCCAGTCATAAGTTGTACGGGTATGTTTGTAGCAGTAGCCAACAATACATTGTATGGGTCAAAATTATATTTTTCTTTGATGCCAAAAATCATTCGGATATTAATTAAAGGTCATGTTCCATTAAGATATTTTGTAAATTTCCTGCCGTAAATATATCAAAACTTAATTTTTGATTGTTAATATGCATTGCCAAATACCTAATTTGGACAACTTTAAAGGTGATTTTCTTAATATTTTGATTGTTTTTGCACCTTCAGATTCCAGATTTTCAAATAAAAATAGTTGCTTCACGACCAAATATCGCTCTATCCTAACAAATCTTACATCAGTGGAAAGCTTATTTATTCAGCTTTCACAATGTGTATAAATCTCAATTTTTAAAAATTGACCCTTATGACTAAGTTTATCATAAATGCTTGTCAGTACATTCAGCAGTACTTCAACCATTTTTTTCCAAAGTAATTTTGAAATTACATATAAAGACCTACTTAAGTCCTACTTAAGTTGGTCAAAAAAGCTAATCTATTTCACACTTCACACACTTAAGGATATTCTTTTAAAGTACATTATACAAGTACTCTTTTCAAGAGTATGCTAAAGAGTTACAAATATCAGCACTTTTGACGGCTCCCTTATGAACTGATTAGGAACGTTCAGAATAGTCTGAAACTATCAGCTAGGCAGTTTTTGTCAAGTGCTCAATAAAAATCAGCATGGAATGTTCAAATATTTTATTATTAACAAGCAGTACTCATAGCTTTAGAGATGTACTGCTTTTTTATTCATTAGCAGGCATTCAGATGGGACATTAATGTGTTAAGAATAAGTGCATTCATGCTGCATTTGTCAATGTCTGTGGTGCACGCCAGCTTTTCCTCC
Organism: Labeo calbasu; assembly: GCA_019740295.1. NCBI lineage: Eukaryota > Metazoa > Chordata > Actinopteri > Cypriniformes > Cyprinidae > Labeo > Labeo calbasu. The sequence goes on along the minus strand of JAHKKF010484911.1, from coordinate 8,172 downwards.
AAAAATATATGGGACGACTGACAGCGATTTGTGAAATCACTCGTCAGCTATTCCTCAGTGTCAGGAAGAAGCCAGAAACAGTCAATCATGTGACAGTGATGCTAGATTTCTGAACCGTGGTGAGAACTGTCACTGAATACTGTTATTGTGTTTAAAACTATTGTGTTGATGGGTAAATTATTAAAGGAATAGTTCATGTAAAATTGTTAAAAATGTACTCACCCTCAGGTCGTCCAAAATGTGGAAGAGTTTGTTTCTTCATCAGATTTGGAGAAATGTATCATTACATCACTTTCTTACCAATGGATCCTCTGCAGTGAATGGGTGCCGTCAGAATGAGAGTCCAAACTGCTGATAAAAACATCACAATAATTCAAACCACTCTAGTCTATCACTTAACAATCTTGTAAAGCCAAAATCTGTGTTTGTAAGAAACAAATCCATCATTAAGACGTTTTAAACTTCAAACTGTTGCTTGTGGCTAAAATACAAGTCTGTATTCTATAATGTTGCTTCCTCCAGTTGTTTTGTCTGAATCAGGAGAAAAATATGCAAGCAAAAACAGCTCTAAACAAATGTGTGGGTTTATTTTGATGTGAGAGGACAACAGAGGATGGACTTTTGCACTTTAAGAAGCGTTATCATAAATTATGGACTCATATTTTGACCAGTAGCAGTTATTTAAAGTTAAAATGCCTTAACGATGGATTTGTTTCTTACAAACTTGTAGGTTTTTACTTCTCAAGATGTTAACTGATGGATTGGAGTTAGTGTGGATTACTTGTGGATTATTATGATGTTTTTTTTAGCTGGTTGGACTTTTGTTCTGACGGCACCCATTCACATCCACTGGTGAGCAAGTGATGCGATGATACATTTCTCCAAATCTGATGAAGAAACTAAATCTTGGATAGCCTGAGGGTAAGTACATTTTCAACAAAATATTCATTCAAAATAGTTAAATTTCTCTATAATATATTTTTTTGGAAGGTTCTGCCCCAATTTCTTCTATTTTACTGCCTACCAGGCAAAATGTGTAAGTCTGATTACTTAGAAAAGTAATAGCACGCTTTAATCTTCCAGTTAGGGGTTGTTTCAAATCACTAACCTAAGTATGAGCAATAGCAATAGTGATGCCTGACTTGCCAAAGCACTACTAATGAACAGATTTTAGCTTAGTTTCAAAGTCCTCACTTAATTTCTTATATGGGCCATTTAACAACTGCCCACATAGGCCTACTTGTCTAAAATAGTCATACAAGTGCCTGCTTCAAGAGAAGCACTTACAGTCTCCATCCACAAGAGGGTAGTAAAGCACTTCGACTGAAGTACAGATCAGACGCTCACATGTCACAAGACGTCGTTCTGCCGCCATAAAAGTGACAAGCATCCATTACTGAAACTGATTGCCCACATTACAAACACATTTGGGGAATGTGGTATTATTAGGGAACTTTGTGGATGAGAGAGAGGATCACGGCTCAGTCTATGAACGTGATCGAATGGCAGAGTCGGTGGCCTTGCAGAAATAAACGGGAGAAAGGTGCACATGCTAATTTTTTCCTCATTAAAAAGTTTGAAGTTTGAATTAAGAGTGCTTTGGGTAAATATGATTAAAGTGATGTGCAATTGTGTGATGTCAGTAGCATAATAAAAGATGATTTATTTTACAAGGAGTGAGTGGCCTCATGGGGGCAGAAATGCTGAGATCACATGACCACCTGAATTACATTTGCTTTGTGTTGATATCCACTTGGACATCTGGTCACAAATTAATAAGTTATTGTTTTATACAGCATTGATTACTCATGTTTTTTGTGAGGCTTCCTCCATGCCAGTAGGTGTCAGTATAAGACATATTGGCCTAAAAGTGCTTAAAATGTGCACATGTTCTGTACAGTGCTGCCAATTCTGTGGGATTGAAGCGACCCCAATAACGTGATATTTAAGCAGTGGAACCCGGCCTAAAAAACATGTATTTTAACCCCCAGAACGGTGCACTAAAAACACTTTTTACTCTTGGTACACTTCCATGATGTACTTAAAATGCTCTATTTTTGTGCGCTAATTTTGTACTTAATATACTAAATTCTTTAGTACTTCTTGAGATAATCTTAAGAGCATCTAAGTATGCTCAACTGTGCTATTTTGGAACACCATGAATATGAACTAAAATGTGCTTTTAACGTATTATCTATGTATTAAATACATTTTTTACTTACCACTTGTAGTACACTTGAACCCATCTTTTATGCACTTTTAAGTTTACTCATTATACGTAGAAAATAGACTTATTATTTATTTAAAATATAAGAATAATATATAATAAATATAATAAATATTAGATGTACTTAAGTACCACAGTTGGGAAAATGTACTTAGAACTAGTACATTAGATATATATTTTTAATAAAAATCTATTTAGTTTAAATTTAGGATTACTATATAAAGTTTTAAAGCATTCAAAGTACACTTTTAAGAAATACACTATTAAAACTCCTTATTTGAATGCACTTGAAATCAGTTTAAGTGTTAGTGGTATTTAGTGTACGTTTTCAAATGCACTGAAGTACTACTAAAGTAGAAATATAATTTTAATTAGTGTGTTTATAGTGTATAACTTTTACAATTTTATTTAGCACAAAAAATAAGAATGTACTACAAATGTAATTTCCTGGTATTTAAGTATTGTTTGTTTCTTAACACACTTAAGTACACTTTTAAAAGTGCGCTTTGTAGTAATATCAAATTAAAAAATTTATTTTAAAATACATTCAAAAAAATATGTTTCATAATCTTCTCTCGTGCTTTGTTTATTTTATATACTTAACTACATGTTAACGGTGTCTTTAAATAATACAATCAGGTACACTAGGATGTCGTTATATCTGACTACTTAATCAATTCAAGCGTTAGTTGCATTTATATTAAGTGTGCTTGATTACCACAGTTGGGAAAATCTACATAGTAATAGAATTTTTTAATAAAGTCAGTTTAATTTAAATTTAGGATTACTGTATAAAACGCAACTAAGATTTAACACATTTTAAAGCATTCAAAGTACACTTTTAAGAAATGCACTAATAAAACTGTATTTTTGCAGTTGTGTACTTTATTTCAATGCACTAAAAATCAATTTAAGTATTAGTGGTATTTAGTATATTTTTTCAAGTGCACTCAAGTACTACTGAAGTAGAAATATACCTATAATTATTGTTTATAGTGCATAACGTTTACAGCTTTATTTAGCACAAAAAAAATAAGAATGTATTACAAATGTAATTTCCTGGTATTTAAGTATTTTTTCAGTGCTTTCAAGTACACTTTATTTTTATTTATTTCTACTAAAGTGTACTTGAAGAGAGACACTTTCATGACTGTTTCTTAACACACTTAAATACACTTTTAAAAAGTGCCTTTAAAAGTTTTACTTCAAAATACATTTTAAAAAGATGTTTTATAATCTTTTGTTGTGCTTTATAGAAGTACTCTTATTTCATGACTGTTTCTTAACACACTTAAGTACACTTTTAAAAAGTGCACTTTATGGTAATATCGAATTAAAAGTTTCACTTTGAAATACATTTAAACAAGATGTTTTATAATCTTTTGTTGTGCTTTATAGAAGTACTCTAATTTCACGACTGTTTCTTAACACACTTAAGTACACTTTTAAAAAGTGCACTTTGTAGTAATATCAAATTAAAAGTTTTACTTTAAAATAGATGTTTTATAATCTTTTGTTGTGCTGTACTCTTATTTTTAAGTGTTTACTGTACTAACATAGTAAAGTACATGTAAAGTACTTAAATATATTTGAACTGTAGTGTGTTATTTTAAGTTAATGTATTTAAATACATAACATAATTTTCAATAGAAATTGCATTGAAGTGTATTTTAGTTTACCATAAATGATTGATAATTCAAAAACAATATAAGTAATTATGAAATTACATATAAAAGTGTACTTAAGTCCTACTTAAGTGGGTCAAAAAGCAGTTCAGCTAATTTCATTTACTATAAATGTAAACTATAGTACATTTTCATTTGGTTGCAATTAACTTGTACTTAAGTGTAAGAAAACATTACATTCAGTTCACACTTAAGTACTCATTTTAAAAGCATGCTAAAATGTACTTTTTTTCACAAGGGAACAGGGACACAAAATGAGTGCACCTTTATTTCCAGAGAGAGAACAGAAGAGTTTCGGACGTCCTGGTCTTTTTTTCATGTTGTCTGTTTAGGTGACAGGCTGTACTTGTTTCCTTGTTTCCTGTCAGCACAGCCTGTCTGACTTAAACTTGTTTTCCCCTCACGACTCTTTTTACCTGCCATCTCAATGACAAGACAACGAGTGAGAGAGATCATTTCTTGTTTGAAGTTTGCCAGAAGTCACCACGAGAGGAATTTAGCGGCGACTTCTGTGGCTTCCGAGTCGTACGACGTGACGCAAAGCTCTGTTTGTCTGTAAAACTAGATGGTTTTGTTCCCCAGTGTGCGGCAGGGACAAGCAGTGAATGAATGGATGGATGGGCAGCTGCCAGGTGGGGATCGCCTCTCATCCATCCATCCTGCTTTGCACAGCGGGCTGTGAAGCTGCTGCAGTCAAGCTCCATGCTGTTCGGCATACAGAATTAGCCTGACTTTTTAATTAGCTCAGACACCGCTCTCCATAACACACCAATGACCTTTTCAGGCAAGGAAAGTTGAGCGTTCGGGATCATTTCAGTGCCTCTTAAAAATAAAGCCTCTCTTGAGATCTTCAAGAAGTCCAGAGGACCATATGGAGGCTCTCGACTGCTGTCAGCTGTCAGTGTATGATCATTTCTGTAGATGTACATAAAGTGTACACAAAAAAGTTTGGAGACTTGAACCACAGTTTAAGGGACAGTTCACTCAAAATTGAACATTTTGTCATCATTTACTCATCTCATGACATTTCAAAGCTGTGTGACTTTCAGTGAAGCACAAAATTGTACAGTAAAATGTTGTTTTGGACCCCACTGACTGATCAAAATCAGTTGATTTTTTTTTATCTGATATGTTTTAATTTGATATTTTAATTTGATTTTAACCCTGTAAAGTTTGACGTGTTAAATAATAGGCAGAAAAAATACATATGTTCAGATTACTATAACAGAACAGATTATTGAATCATTTTCAACTATCAGTCAAAAGTTTTTGAACAGTAAGATTTTTGATGGGTTTTTTTTTTTAAAGAAGTCTCTTCTGCTCACCATGCCTGCATTTATTTGATCCAAAATACAGCAAAAACAGTACAATTTTGAAATATTTTACTATTTAAAATAACTGTTTTCTATTTTAATATATTTTTAAATGCAATTTATTTCTGTGGTTTCAAAGCTGAATTTTTAGCATCATTACTCCAGTCACATGATCCTTCAGAAATCATTATAATATTCTGTTGTTGAAAATAGCTGAGTAGAATTTTTTCAAGTTTCTTTGGTGAATAGAAAGTTCAGAAGAACAGCATTTATCTGAAATGGAAATCTTTTGTAACATTATAAATGTCTTTATAATCATCACTTAGTAAAATTAATAATAAATAAAATAAAATATACTGACTCAAAGCTTTTGAATGGTGATGCTAAACTTTGGATCTTTCTGTTCATCGAAGAATCCTGAAAAAATGTACTCAACTGTTTTAAATATTGATAATAGCAATAATCTTAAACAGCAAATCAGCATATTAGAATGATTTCTGAAGGATCATGTGACACTGAAGACTGGAGTAATGAAAAATTCAGAATTTGATCACAGGAATAAATTACATGTTAAAATATATTCAAATATAAAACAGTTTATTTTAAATAGTAAAAATTATTTCAAAATTTTACAGTTTTTTGCTGTACTTTGGATCAAATAAATGCAGGCTTGGTGAGCAGAAGAAACTTTAAAAAACATCAAAAAATATTACTGTTCAAAAACTTTTGACTGATATTATTCAATAATCTGTTCTGTTATAATAATCTGCACATATATATTTTTTCGGACTATTATTTAACACGGCAGACTTTACAGGGTTAGAATTAAATTAAAATATCAAATTGAAATATATCAGATAAAAAAAAAATTCAACTGATTGTGATCAGTCAGTGGGGTTCAGAACAACATTTTACTGTACAGTTTTGTGCTCCACTGAAAGTCATACAACTTTGAAATGACATGAGATGAGTAAATGATGACAATTTTTGGGTGAACTGTTCCATTAAACTGTGGTCTCCAAAGTCTCCAAACTTAAAAAAATCTTAACCCATCAAAAACTTTTGACTGGTAGTGTATAATTTTGTCAAAACGATTTAATAATCTGTTCTAAATCAGTTCTATTTAGAAAACCTAACATAACTTAAATTTAAGTTAAATTTATTTAATTATATTTAATTAAAAGGAATTTACACAGAGTTTTACATGTGTATACATTTGATTAAAATTTCAATTATATTATTTAAAAAAATATAATTATTATTTACAGTTTATTCATTTTAAATTGCATATTTGTAATTTTATACAGTTTTATTTAAATTTATGTAAATGTTGTACAAATTGTGTGCATTACAATTTATGTAATATGTTTATTATTTACATTTTATTTTAAATGTAATGAAAACCTTTTTTTCTTCTAACTGATACTATAATATTTTAATTTGATTTAAACCCACTTATCTTACTTTAAAGTAAATTAATGTAATTATATATAATTAAAATGATTTTACACATAATTTTACATGTCTATACGTTTGATTAAAATACCAATAATGACATTATTTAAAAAATAACATTATTATTTACAGTTAGCTTATTTTAAATGACATTTTTGTCATTTTTATGTCATCACATTTGATTTATCTGGCTTTTATTGCTCATATAATATGATATAGTGAGAAGTGAGAATAAGGAGCTGACAGATGTAATGTGAGTAAATGCGAAATTTATAACAATATATCAGACTACTTGCATAAGATGCATATGAATATCAGTTGTCACTCTGTATTTCTCAACAATATGTCTTGATATTTAATTATTAGCTTTATGATCAATGCTCTGTAGTTTTAATATAATGCTGTGCAATACAATGATGATTGAGTAAATGTTCCTCAAAAGCCTGATCTTGAAAGTTTGAACATGATTTTTCTAAACTTATAATCAAATAAACCTAAGTTGCTTCAGTCCAGTAAGTGTTCATCTTGAAATATTACTAACAATATAAAAGCCATTCGTATGTTTATTTTATTAAAGTAAAACACGTCAGCTGATAAAGTAGGATATATAGGGTTAAATGTGACTTAAGTATTCAAATACTTTTTTGTGAACTTTATACAAGACTTCTGATCTCTCATACATAGTGCTGCTATAGTTTTTGTTTCTTCCCTGTTTATTATATTTCATAGCACAGTGGCCCTAGAAAGCAGCGTGTAAACGGATCAGACGCTGGTGGCCGGTGTTACGACTGCTCCAACTTATAGTGCTCAGTCCCCTGTGGGAAACATATGGCATTAACCTGTGATGCATGCAGCTAGAACTAATGAAGACAGATGAGGGCGGCTGTAGTCTTCCTGTGCGCGAGCGCATGTGGCCCGTCTGATCCATACGTACCTTTTGTGTGGGAGAGCTCTGTATATTTTTGGGTTTGAGTGAGATTTTGGATTCATCACTGACTACTGACATCCTCCAGAGATTTCATTGTCTCTCGTCATAAGTTGTGTCGTCTTTATTTTGCAGAGGCAGTAGTTTACATTGTAAACTAAAATATTTTATGTACACTTTCAAAAATATGCTCTGGCTGATTTTTTTGCTGATTTATACAGAAACAAAGCAGCATCAGTGCCGTCTGACTAAATTAAATAAATGCTTAATTTTATATATATATATATATATATATATATATATATATATATATATATATATATATATATATATATATACAGTTGCAATCAAAATTATTCAACCCCCCAGAGACTGCAGTACTTCACAAATACAAGCTTTTCTGAAGATCCAGGACTTTATAAAAATTGTATCTACAACAGTTTAATGGCATATTAAAAGTTATAATGTTAATATAGAATGTAATGTTTTTGAGTTATAGGATTTTTTAATATCACACCTGTGTCATAATTATTCAACCCCTGTTCAACATTGCCATTTTAAGTCACT
>JAHKKF010484908.1:0-34214 GCA_019740295.1 Labeo calbasu | reverse complement strand
TTTATGTCCATTAGATTCCCGTCAGTTGACTCTGGATCTGAACTCAGTGAATTATTTCCTTCATCTGTCTGAGGGAAACACATTGATTACTGTCGCTGACACAAAACAACATTATCCTTACCATCCAGACAGATTTAATCATTGGTGGCAAGCATTGTGTAGAGAGAGTGTGACTGGACGCTGTTACTGGGAGGTGGGGTGGAGCAGTAAACAGCCATCAGGAGTGGATATAGGAGTGACATATAAGCGCATCAGGAGAAAGGGCAAAAATCCTGAGAGTGTAGCTGGGTGTAATGATCAGTCCTGGAGATTGTACTGCACTCCTTTCTGTTGCTCATTCTGGCACAGTAACATAGAGTACGTCCTTCCTGTAAGTCGTATCTCCAGTAGAATAGGAGTGTATGTGGATCATAGAGCAGGCATTTTGTCCTTCTACAGTGTCACAGACACAATGAGTCTCCTCCACAGAGTCCAGACCACATTCACTCAGCCGCTCTATGCCGTGTTTGGACTAGATAGTAACTCAAAGGTGAAACTGTCGTCTGGCCAATTAAATTTATAGATTATTTTATCACATCAAATGAAAAATCAGTACAAGTAAGATATCATAGGACATTTCTAACCAGAAATAATGCTGTTAATAATATATTATTAATAACTATTCTAATAATAAAACTTTTTATCAAATGAATATAATAATGGCTGTAGTGTATAAGATAAGATAAGATTTTCTTATAAGAAAGCTGATAATGAAAAATATGAAAAAATATGTTGAAATTGGTTGCAACTCTGGTGTAGTTTTCAGATCTCCCAATAAAATAATTGTAATAAATTCAGTGTCAAGAATGAATGCATTCTGCATGGATTACTCATCAAATGTGGTTTGATCTTAATGTAACTTACAGTTGTATACAAACACAATCTGACTACACTAATTTCTTGTGGACAATAAAGTGACTAAACTAAACTAAACTAATAACACACAAGCAATTGCCATGTTTTGCATATGTAACGATTTCACATGTATACAGTGCGATCATCATATATTTAATATAACATTTATTTGGTTGTGTTCATTCTCTGGTCTTGCTCTTTATGTGATTACTTACTAAGATCCACAAATTTATCTCAGAAACATTCTAATAAAAATTTTATTGAAAATATAACATAATGCATTTGTGACAGATCACAACAGTTTTTCTCATGACACTGTAAAGAGAACAAACCACATGAAATCTTATCTTTTCAATTCCGATTTGTGCCACTTCCATATGTGACCCTGGACCACAAAGCCAGTCATAAGTGTCAATTTTTTTTTAATTTTTTTAAAAATCTAAATATTGAGAAAATCTTCTTTGAAGTTGTTCAAATTAAGTTCTTAGCAATTCATATTACTAATCACAAATTAAGTTTTGATATATTTGCGGTAGTAAATTTACAAAATGTCTTCACTGATCTTCACTGATCTTTACTTAATATCCTAATGATTTTGGCATAAAAGAAAAATCGATCATTTTTACCTATACAATGTATTTTTGGCTATTGCTACCCCTGCTGCTTAAAAGGGTCATCGGATGCAAAGTTCACTTTTACATGTTGTTTGAACATTAATGTGTGTTGGCAGTATATGTACAAATCTACCCTATAATGATAAAACACCCATGCAGTGGTTTTGAATTAATCTGTAAAAAAAAAAAAATCCCCTTTTTCAAATCGAGCTGTTCTCAGACCCCTGTCGGTGTGACATCGAACCGTCAGAGGCCGCTCCCACCATAGCTGACTGACATGAACGTCTTACTTCAGATCAGCTGTCACAGTCCGACCTCCATTGTTTCGATGCCGGAGCAGGGATTTTAATTAGACAAGAATATCTATAGTATATATATAGTGGTCACCATTTACTCCAGACATCTGAGCCACTGAAGATGCAGTGGATTACGTTTATTTGTGAATGGAATGCACCTACATATATCCGTCTATGTTCTCGCCAATCATTCGTGATCCAGCTTCACTTACAGCAGAGGTGAGTATAAGGTTTTTTTTTTAATCTTTGCGATTGCCTTTCCTAATAACGTGCTAGTTAGCAAGTTTAGCAGCTAAACGCGGCTAAAGTAAACCAAAGTATATTATAGACTTTTCATTAAGACCCTAAAGAATCATATCAACTTGTGGAAAATGGCATCCGATGACCCATTTAAGACCGGTTTTGTGATCCAAGGTCACATACGTGGTACTAAATCCGCTACAGGTCAGATGTTTTGGAATGCAACCACAGTCTAAATGGTCATAATCGGAATTCATGTGACTTTTACGTCACTCCCCAGCTGCCATTTCAATGTCAAAACACCGGTATAAAACACATGAAAATAATCTTAAACTTTAGTTTGCAGTGTTTGTGCTTGGATGTATTGATAGAAACCTGTAGAACTGGCAGCAACGGCTTTACAATCAGCTTCAATAGACTAACACATGCTCAAAATTGTAAAACAGCAGTTTTATTTTGGAAACATACTGTATAAAACAGATGAAAATGATTTGCAGTGTTTGTGCTTGGATGTATTGTTAAAACCTGTAAAAGAACAATCCAAATACAATATTTAATGACTCAAAGTTTTTGTACAATAACATGTATATTTTGCACTGCACTTGCAAGAGAAACCCTTGTACTTTTTGGAACGAAAAATCTTTTATTTTGGTGGAAAACTATAGTTTTGTTTCATACCATTCCTTTAAAGAAACGTAATTTATTTAAATTGTACCGACATTTGCCATTATTTGATATTCAGAAAACACGAACAGAGTATGTTATCTTTGAGACTATTATACGTTTAAAAATACGACACACCTAATGCATGGCATTCACAACTGGAAAATGTGAAAAATCTCTAAAAGACAGATATTAACACATCATTTACCAGCAACACAGAACAACACACAACACAACAGCAGCAGCTCACACTCAGAAATAAGATATTCATATTTTCAAACTTAAAAAAGGTGCAGTTGCATTAGCCAGTTTCCTGGATGACAGCATGATTAATTAATCATGATCAACGCAAGGTAAAACAACCAACAGGAATTGTTTCAGTGTGGTAAGGCAGCACAATGTATTTAGTTTTATTGTTAATGATGATACTTAGGTATCTTACCTAAGTATCTATTTTATTCTAAAATCTAAAGGTATCTTAATACCTTTAGATTTTAGAATAAGTTTTATGATCAAAATATTGTAAAATGCTAATAAAATAATAATAATGATCTTAATAATAATTTAAAAGGCCGAATTTTCTTTTGTATGCTGTTGAAAACATTAAGTTATTTCAACATAAAGATCTTGCATTTTATTTTATAAATGTGTCCTACAATACGACGCCGCGACATGCGATGAAAGGAGTTTTTTGACGGCGACACAAACGGTTTCTATTTCTGCGAAGTCTTGGCTGGAACAACAACATAAACTATGACAGTTACAATCTCCGGTACTGATTATGTGCTTAATTCTATGTTAATGTGAGTGTCTAATGTGAGTTTGAATATTCTGCATGTCATTTATAGCCATACTGAAAGCAACAAGAGATAGTTTACCTCAGATCTTGAAAATACACTTCAGCAAACATATGTTAAAATTGCAAACCAACAGTGTTTTGCATGACAAAGATAGTCAGTCACTCAATATTTAGTTTTACCAATGTTGCACTGAAGGAGTTATCACAAACTAAGACTGTTTAGAAGTGTTGCCTATGTAACCAGTTAAAACTTGAAGTGGCGATGGGGTCTTAAAATGTATGGAAAGAGACTTAAAAAGGTCTTAAAAAGGTATTACATTTAACTACATGATATTCCATGGAGTCTCACCAGTTACAAAAGACACCGTAACAGTCTGTCACTGGCAATTCTAGTGGCATTTTTCTTCAATTAATTTCTTAAAGTATCCTTTTACTATGTTCTGGCCCCGCCATCTAGTGGACTAATTTTTTTGGCTCCTTGCCAACCCCTTCCCTAAGTTCTCGTGGAATTAACAAACACGCGCAAGCAGCGGCCATTGTAAATCCGTAAGACCGCAAATGCACATGAAGATGTATTTCATTTGGGACAGGGCCTGGGTATTTGGACAAGACATGTGACTTTCATAGATCAGGTGACTCTCCGGAAAGTAAAACGTGTCAGACTCCATGCCTCTATTTGCTTTCCAGCAACGCTTGAAAATGCCGTAAATACCTTAAGATCGATCGACGGATCATTTGTCGATCCTTCAACTAAAGAGTGAAAATAAAAACACTGTAAACACTAACAGAAACAAAAGTTGAACACACTGATTGTGGAGATTTTCTCTATAAAAGACACAGCTGGCGCTTATTGTGGTTATTTCTGACGAGTTCAGAGTCTGACTGGGGTCGCGTGTAAATTCACAGGTAAGTTTTTAATGTGATGATATTTTGTTCTTTAGGTTTTTGGGAGTTTCATCGCTGTTTTGTGTGTTTTGTTGTCGCGTTCTAAACCCGACAAAGCGAAAGTAGGCCTAAACATAGAATACCTGCTTCATTTATAATATAGGAAATATAAGAACTCGTTTGTTTTCTAAGCTTGTCTAAAGTACTCTTTTCCATCACAAATCATCCTGCTTTCGACGAAACAAACTAATGCACTACAAGTGTACGCATCAAGTTAAATGGACTTCGGTTTATGGTTTAGTTGTTTGTTTGTTTTTTCATTTTCATTGTTGCACTGTACAGTAGTGCCGGCCCGTCCAACAGGCGATACAGGTTGTCAACTGGATTTTTAGGTGTGTTTGATGTGAAGCGGCGCTGCGCATAAAGATCCGTTTTTAAAATCAAAGTTCTGCAACAACTATAGAGCGCAGACAGCTCTGCATGCTTTCAAATTGCTCTTGCGGTACTTTAATGTCATCAACCGATCGGTGTGTGCAGCGCAACTTAAAGCTGCAGACACCTTACATAACTAAGGTAAGGCGAACCAATGCTGTACAGTGTGGCATATGTGTCGAACGTATAAAAAAAAAAAATAAGTCTGTGCGTTCAAATTTACCTCCTTAGAACGCGTGCATGGATTTTGCATGTTGTTTGGGTCTGTTTACAAACCTGTTGTCTATTGAGAACATTTTAGTGACCTGATTTTGCTCCAAATTCATTTAATAACATCAGTCGAGTGCAGACTTCCTTTTTTTTTTGATCTGACGTGGTTTCACATCACAGAATGAGGCAAAATCCTTATTTTATATAGTATTCTATAAAGTGATCGCATTGCATTGCATAACCATATAATCATACACTGTCTGTGTATTCATGCAGTGAAATGGCAGAAGCTAGTATTTCAGTGGATCTGGACCAGTTCAGCTGTCCAGTGTGTCTGGATCTACTGAAGGATCCAGTGACGATATCCTGTGGACACAGTTACTGCATGAGCTGCATCACAGATTGCTGGGATGAGGAGGATTGTAATGGAATCTACAGCTGTCCTCAGTGCAGACAGACCTTCACATCAAGACCAGTTTTAGGTAAAAATGTAGTGTTTGCTGTAATGGTGGAGAAGCTCAAGAAGACGAGACTCCAAGCTGCTGCTCCTGCAGTTCATCACACTAAATCATGACACTGTATCAACTGCAGAAGCATGGAAAGAGAAACAGGTACTGCTGCATACTGGATCTCATTAGCAACAGAAGACTTTTTTTTTTTTTTTTGTCAAAAATGTTGATTTAATCATAGTTTTGTTTTCTGCAGAGAAAATTACAGAAGATAATCAAGCAGAAAGAGAAAGGTCTTCAGGAGCTGCGACAGGCTGTGGAGTCGTATAAGGTGAGTTCTGAGAAGAAAAGTTTGAGACTGAGACTTCCTCCAATGCTGGAGCTCTTTTAGTCCCACTGAAGCCACTGTTTGTTTATAATGTGTCCTGTAACAGCGCTCTGCACAGACAGCAGTGGAGGACAGTGAGAGGATCTTCACTGAACTCATCCACTCCATTGAGAAATGTTGCTCTGAGGTGAAGCAGCTGATCAGAGATCAGGAAAGAGCTGCAGTGAGTCAGGCTGAAAAACAACTGGAGAGACTGAAGCAGGAGATTGATGATCTGAGGAAAGACATCGAACTGAAGCAGGTTTCACAAAAAAATGATCATGTTCATTTCCTCAAGGTAACAGATCTTCTCAAACACAAGACTGAAGACTTCAACAAGCTTCTGTGATTACAGAGACTGTTTTTGTCTTTGTGTGTGTAGAGTTTGTCGTCTGTCTCTCTCTCTGGATCTACAGATATATTTACTGTCAGCTCTCAACTATCTTTTAATGATGTAGTGAAATCAGTCTCTCAACTCGGAGACAAACTGCAGCAGCTCTGTATAGATGACATAAAGAAGGTATCTACAAGAGGTAAATTCTGATTTATTCTCAATAATTAGTTCAGCACCATTCATTAAACATATACAGCTATATGTTTAATTTCTTGTTTATGTGAGAATTAAAAACTATAGGTGTGTTTTGTAGTGAAAACCATCCAGGTCATTCTGACTCCTGATACTCAGACCAGAGAGGAGTTTCTCCAATGTGAGCTACTATAATTAATTCACACAAGTCTAAAATCCAGTGTAGTGGAAGAGTCTGATTGCTTTATGCTAATGTTAAAGAATCAACTTTATTGTGCGTATTTAAAATATATTGGCTGCAGCATGAAATTAACTTGAAACTTAAATAGACCAGCTGAAGCGTAATATTAATAAATGAATGAATATGTGTTTTATCCATCAGATTTCCGTCAGTTGACTGTGGATCTGAACTCAGTGCATAAAAGGTTACGACTGTCTGAGGGAAACACAGTGATCACTGTCGCTGACACACTGCAGCGTTATCCTGATCATCCAGACAGATTTGATTGTTGGTGGCATGCATTGTGTAGAGAGAGTTTGACGGGCTGCTGCTACTGGGAGGTGGAGTGGAGCAGCAGTGATGAGAAATCAGGAGTAGATATATCAGTGGCATATAAAAGCATCAGGAGGAAGGGACGGACAGCTGAGATTGATGCTGGACGTAATGATCAGTCCTGGAGATTGTACTGCACTCCTGACTATTGCTCATTCTGGCACAATAACATTGAGACAGTCCTTCCTGTAACCCGTGTCTCCAGCAGAGTAGGAGTGTATGTGGATCACAGCGCAGGGATTTTGTCCTTCTACAGTGTCTCTGACACAATGAGTCTCATCCACAGAGTCCAGACCACATTCACTCATCCGCTCTATGCCATGTTTGGACTTTATCTGTACTCAAGGCTGAAATTGTGTCATCTTTGTTTTTATTAGTAAAAAACACCACTAGTAAACGTGTAATAAACACACATGTATTAAAAGTAAAATGTCTCATTAAATCAATATAATAATGGCTGTGCAACAGCTGATAATGGATGTTGAAAATATGTGAAATTTAGTCTTTTGTTGAATTTAATGTAACTCCTGTTTGACTGTCAAAAGTAGCTTTTAAATCTCCCAGTAAACTATTTTGAATAAATACAGTTGTAAGGATAAGTTTCTAAGTATCTGGTTTTCAGCATATGTCTATATATAATTATTTAATACAGTGAGTATTCATTTACAGTTCAAGGTGGAGAAAGTTAGTTTAGTATTTAGTAATAGGGTGCCTATGGTTCACACACTTATTTTTGCCTCTGTATGTCCAAAACATTGTCTTCTCCTGCATGCTCATAATTCATTGTTTATTGTCGTTCACACACTGTTTTGCTAACAGGTGTTTCATTGAAAAGTTGTGCTTGATGCAAACAAAGTTTATTTTTCAACAAACATTAAATGTGTTTTATTCTTGTTACATCACTCTCACTTCTGCAGACTTTATTACTTATTTAGTATTAAAAATATAAGGTAAATGATAATGCACATTTTGAAAAAAACAAACAAAAACAAAACAAACAAACAAACAAACAAAACAAAACAAAAAAACGGTGTAATTATGTAAAATATGAGATGTCAGCAAGTTAAAAGGATAGGGCAAGCTTTTGATGTTGCTTCTGAATGTATGAACTGTCTTTTCGTTTAATGTAGTTTACAGTAGGTGATGCTTGAAAATGCCTCAGATACTTTCCCAACAAACACAAAACATTTTTTACAACTTTTCACACTGTTGTATCTAACAATATATAGCCTATTCCAGAAGTCTTCAACCCTGTTCCTGGTGACCTACTATCCTGAAGAGTTTCGCTACAACCCTAATCAAACACACTTGAATCGTCACTGGTCACTGCACATTTGCTGTAACAACAAGAACTTTAACAACACATTTCAGTCAAATGTAAATTTAAAATGGAACATTATGTATAAAGTTTAAATTTCAAGTTAAAATTACAATTTTCTTTTTTTCTCAGATAAGGTAGTATTAAAGTATTATTTTTTAATTACTTTATTTTATTTTAATTTTATTTTCAAAGTGAGATCAAAGTCCTACTGTAGATTAGTTTTGCTTCCTAAGAAAATCCCAGGTGAAAAGAAAATATATTTAAATATTGTTTTTTAGACATACTTAATATGTCTAACTTACACTGTACTAAATTCATATTAGATAAATTATTTTGAAATAACTTCAAGTATATTCAGTGTATTTCAAGTTATGCTTAAGATAAAGTTTAATCTGTTTGCAATCTATTTTAATATATTAAATTGTGTTAAAATGGACCCACTTCAAGTACATTTAGTGCAATTTAATTGTATTTCCTTATAATTCATTTAAAAAAAAGTTTTTACGTCTTTTAAATGTGCTTAAAGTGCATTTCAGCTCATTAGAAATGCATTCGCATTACACTACTAGTTTATTATAATGCATTTTTTTTAAATATTCAAAATGGTATAAAAGGTGCAATAAACCATTATATATAAATGCTAACACACACACACACACGTGCTTTGAAATCTAGAAAACATTAATGTAATGTCGTACATAAAAAAAGTACAGCAGCATGTGTAATATATTGACCAAAATACATTATAATAAATAAAGTATCAGTGAAATGCTATGGCAATACTATTTTTTTCATTTGTAGAACTTTTCAGTTATACCTGTATTATTGGAAAGTACACTACGACTATTACCTCATTCAATAAATAAGCATCAAAAGGTAATTTTCTTTGAAAAAATACTAAAAAACAAAACTTAAGCCTGCAAATGACTGAACCAAACAATAACGCAGAACAGTTTAAATGTTGCATCTTCATCTTCAAGTGGAGGGTCACTTTGAGTACAACTGTTAAAGGGAAAAATAATTTATATAAAATTAATAATTTAATTTTAAATTAATAACTGCAATAATTAGCAGTTTTGCATCCATGATTTAACATATGTATTATATTTTGCATAGATATGCATTAGAATTCTGTTGACTTCCCTTATGAAAAAGACGTTTATTCAAGTGTGCTATTAGTATACTTCTTTTAAACTAAAAATACTTTCAGAATTCTTTTATGTACTTCTCATATATGTGCTTTATATACTTCTCAGAAATATACTTAAAATGACATTTAAGTGTTATTGATTTATACTTAGAAAAAGTATATTATAAAATATAAAAATATATTTGAGCTGTACTTGTGCTCTGAGAATCCGTGTTTTCATTGTTATACGCTAGGGGCGCTATTTCACATCTTCCGTACAGATGTGTAAACCGTCCCATGTGTAATCAGTCACAATCGTCAGACATAAAATAGCATCAAAAACGGTTAAGGCTAGAAGGCAAACAGCTCTGGCTACTGGGCATGTGCACATAAATCTAACATTATTTTTGTCACACTGTACAACAATAAAAGTTTAGGGTTGGGGTAGGTGTAGACGTCAAAAAAAACACAATCCAATAGGTAGAACAATTCATTTCATTGTTCGTTTCTGGTCGGAGCTGTATCCCTTTTAGCCACAACCATCAAAACCAGGGGTGCTCAACCCTGTTCCTGGAGATCTACCTTCCTGCAGAGTTCAGCTCCAACCCTGATCAAACACACCTGAAATAACTAATTGGGACCTGAAGGAGCACTTGATAATTACAGACAGTTGTGTTTGATCGGGGTTGGAACTAAATTAAACATGAAGGTAGATCTCCAGGAACAGTGTTGGGCACCCCGATCACCCCTGATCAGCACTCTAAGATACATGAATATACACAGACATGAAAATTAAAAGTTGTTCAAAATGGCGTATGCCAGGAACACAAGCGCCCTACAGCTTTACCAAAAAACAAAAACAACGAAATTGATTTTTACATGAGTTACTCAAAGGAAGCACAGAAATTAGATATCTGGAATGGACACTTTGCTAACATTTTCCTTCAAAGACTGACCGATTCATCGTCTGTTCAAAAATTCAAAAATCTCTACAATGTTGATGTGACATTAAAACAAACTTACTGCTCTCTTCTTTGTTCTCTTCTGCACTCTTAATTTCAATCTGTCCTCTTTGCAGCTGATCTGAAAAAAAAATTTCACAAAAAAATTCAAATGATGATTAATGATTTGCTTTCTTTTTAGGAATGACAGTATGCTGAGTACAATGTACCAATGTAATGTGGGTAATATAATCAAAAACGCTTTACAGTCTCAGCAGATTAAAAAGTAGTAAAGTTTTTTTTTTCTTTATCTTTGCACCATCTTTAATTAGAAATATATTAGACAATATACAAAAAAGCAGGTTGTCAAGCTTGTTCAAGATGTTCATAACATGGAGTTTTTTTTTTTAAATTTTGACAGATCATTTGCTTTATTACAATAAAGCCAAATTGTTGAGGAAATCAGAAAAAAATACACAACTTTATTTCTCATAAAGAATGTTAATGTAATGTACATGTAATAATGACCTTTTTCCCCTCCAACGTTTTAAGGACTTTGACTGTATACCCACTAATGCTAGCTAGTGTCAGTAAGTAACATGTTACAGTGGTTAATGTATTCCACGTTAGCTAACATTAAATGCACACCAGCACTATCCATCTAGAAAATAATGAAAAACCTATTTCAAAGTAACTTCTGAAGACAGAACCTTCATTTGTTTGTGTCTGCTTCAACATCGATTTGAAAAACTTCCCTCTGATTAATCAAACTGAATGTAGCTGCGCTGAAAAAAAGAAGCAAGCTTTACGTTGTGTGTCAATAATATGACTGGCACTGACAAGTAACAGAAATTAAATACTGATCTTATCTAGAGTCACAGAATATGAGGTTCCAAAAGCCACACACTTCTGAGGAATCTGTGTAAAAATAAAGACATAACACTGATTTTTCTATTCAATTTAATAATTTAATAGTTCACCAATAAATAAATAAATGCAATTACAATGTACCCCACATACGGGGCATGTTGTCACATTTCACTTCCTTTCTTTTGAGGTAAATAACAAAAAACGTACACACTGTAATTATGAAACAAAGTGACATATTTGTACTAGACAAGTGTGAAATTAGCGTGAATAAAAAATTATACTCTGAACCCCACATGGATTTACACAAACCGAGAAATTAAAAAAATGTTAGGTTGTTTCCTGTGCACCCCTGCACCATACCAGTCTCCTGAGTCGCAGAGCTTGCGTTTAGGACTCTGGAAGACACTGTTTCCACTCACAGATTATAAAATCTGGCGAATGTGTTAGATGTAGCCCAACCTGCAGCTCTACAAAATTTCTGATAGAGAGGCCCCATTCGCCAAAGCTGTTGAAGCAGCGAATCCCCTGGTTGAGTGGGCTGTCGCTCCCAGTGGGCCTCTAGCCTGGTAGGCCGTTCAGGTCGCATCCACAATCCAATGAGAGATCTTTTGCTTGGAGACAGCGTTCTCCTTCCGCCGTCCTCCAAAACAGACATTGAGCTGTTCAGAATGTCTGACCTCTGGGTACGTTCAGTATCATGCATAGGGCACAGAATGGGCATAACAAGACAGGTTGGGGTCCCCTCCCTCAGAAGGGATAGCTTGCAAGGTCACATGAAGTCTAAAGGAGTGGTGGGTACCTTGGGCACGTATCCAGGCCGGGGTCTCAGGACAACGTGAGAGTCTGCTGGCCCGAATTCCAGGCACGAAACATTGATGGAGAGAGCTTGAAGATCTCCCACTCTTTTAATATAGGTGAATGCAGTCATTAGGGCCATCTTCATGGAGAGGGCACTGAGATCAACTGACTGAAGGGGTTCAACGGGTCTTGAATGCACCATTTCAGGTCTTACAGCCACCTAGTGGAGGGGGCTCTAGCCTGCATAAGGGTGTTTACCACTGCGGGTGGAAGGTCTCTGAAATCCTCTTGGTCACGTCCAGGGACCATAGATGGAGGTTCCAGAGATCTGGGCATGGGTGCCAGATTGTGCCCTTCCCCTGAGAGAGGAGGCCTCTCCTCAGAGGAATGCAGCAAACAGGAGTCGATGACAGGAGCACAAGCTCTGAGAACCAGGTCCTGTTGGGCCAATACGGGGCCACCAGCAGGAGCTGTTCCCTGTCCTCCCTGACCTTGCACAGTGTCTGTGCAATGAGGCTCACTGGGGGAAAGGCATACTTGCGTAGACCCCTGGGCCAGCTGTGTGCCAGTGCATCCGTACCAAGACATGAGAGTGTGCTTGAGGGTTGACGTTTTGAATGGGAGCTTGTGAAAGGCCCGATTCAAAACACTTAAGTCTCGGATCGGCGATGAGCAGGCAGAGGTAGCTGTCTCGGGGGTGCAGGGTCAGGGCCAGAGCCCGCCCCCGCGGCGAGGCAGGATATGTTGATGGCCTCCGCCTGCTTCTCCACCGTGAAGAACTGCCGTACAAATTCTTTCACGGTGTCATCAAATAGACCAACCTGGGAAATGGGGGCTGCGAGAGAGTGGACTTCCTAGCATCCCACATTTCCGCCAGGTTAAGCCACAGGTGGCGTTCCTGGACCACCATAGTGGACATCGCCCTTCCCAGAACCTGCGCTGTGACCTTCGTAGCGCGGAGAGTGTAGTCGGTCGCCGAACGCAGTTCCTGCAGCAATTCCCTTGGGCAGGTCTCATAACACCTTGGTCTGGTACACCGGCAGGATGGCCATCGTGTGCAGGGCAGACACAGCTTGTCCAG
This sequence comes from Labeo calbasu, assembly GCA_019740295.1. NCBI lineage: Eukaryota > Metazoa > Chordata > Actinopteri > Cypriniformes > Cyprinidae > Labeo > Labeo calbasu. The sequence continues at coordinate 21,146 of JAHKKF010484908.1, read as the reverse complement.
AAGCCGTGTAAGCCCTCTCCTGAAGAGAAGGCCCTGGATGGGAGCCTGGGGCGATCCCGTCTGGCAGCGACTTTTTGCAGGCAAAGAGGTGTTTGGGCTCTGAATAGCGACCCCTAATGTTGTACACTCTACACAATGTCGGAGTGAACAAGTTACAGTAAGTCACTCCATACAGAAAAAAAATCTGTTTCTTAAGTATGCAGTCAATCAGGAAGTTATATAAACTTGAGCTGTCCAGTGTGTCTGGATCTACTGAAGGATCCAGCGATGATTCCCTGTGGACACAGTTACTGTAAGGGATGCATCTCAGGTTCCTGGGACAAGGAAGATTGGAAGGGACTCTATAGTTGTCCTTTATGCAAACAGACCTACAGTCCAAGGCCAGTTTTAGGTAAAAAAATTTGATGATTGCTGAAATGGTGGAGAAACTGAAGAAGAAGAGACTCCAAGCTGCTGGTTCTGCAGTTCATCACACTGGATCTGGAGATGTTCAGTGCGACTCCTGCACTGGAATTAAACAGAAAGCAGTGAAATCGTGTCTGGAGTGTCGAATATCTTACTGTTTAATTCACCTTGAGCAGCATGAGAATCTCTTCAGAGGTAAAAAAAACACAATTTGATTGACGTCACTGGAATGAAATACTGGACTGAAGCATTATTTTTCATTTGTGTTTTTTTTTTTTTTTTTTTTTTTTTTTTAGTAATGAAATATCTTACTGACGCCTTGTATTTTGAGTTTATTAGTCCATCTGAAATGAGGGATGACACTAAATGAATAATTTCCCTGTTTGTTGGTTGTAGAAACGCACATTGGGTCTTTTTATGGCACAATTTTAGCTTTCTTACTGCCACTTTCAATACACCACAGTATTTCAATACACTTTTTCTTCAGTTTTGCTGGTTGGTTTGGTTCAACTTTTCAACGAAACTTTGAAAAAACTCCTTGATAAAATATCTGAGGAACCAAGTCTGACAACATAGCAGCGCTATATTACAATAACACATCGTGTTTATAGGAGGTTACAGTACCTCCTACTGGAACATTATGAACTTTTCCACCACATTTCCATCCAACCACATTCCAAATCAAACCCCTACAGACGTTCAGTGCTTGTACGACTTCATTAAACATTAGTTAGACTATAGTTAGACATAGCGCTTGTTTGTGTTGGAAAATATTAATCTAATATATAAAAGTAGTAGATATAACGGTAGCAAACGTCAACTTTTTTGATGGATGACCTTTGACCCGCCGCCCCCCTGCCCCATGGGATTAACCTCTGACCTTTTAATGATCTTCAGATGTGATATAACAGCTGTTTGTAATATAAGTGGTTTACAGAGGCTGACCTGTGACCTCCTAGATGAAATAGGAGAATGTTTACATTTGGTCTGTAATGTTCACCAGATGTGATATGACAACTGTTTGTGATACAAGTGGATCACCAAGACTGACCTGTGACCTCAGACGGTGAAACAGGATAATGTTTAAATAGTCCTTTAATGACCCCACAGATGTGATATGTCATATGTTTGTAATATATATGCATAGTACCATAATTAACATGCTGTACCTCCGGCTGAAATAAGAGAACGTTTAAACTGGGCATGTCAAAGTTCAAATTTGTGCTTTTAGGGTTGTTTTGATCTTATTCGTCTGGGACAGCTGCAGGGCACATGTGCTGGGTATCGGAACCCCCGCCACCATCACAGGTTTTTGGTCAGCCTACATGAATGTGAGAAAGAGATATTGGTTTAAGGACATTATCAAAAATAAGTAAAATAATCAACAGTTGTAAGAGATCAAAACATATGGTCTCTATATCTCTCTCTTTCTCAAGTTAAAGTTCAAGTTGGTTTATTGTTATGGACATTTGTGCTACAGTATAGCCAATGCATTTTAAATGTGTAAAATACAGAATATAATTACACAGCCAAAGTTATTGTTTTAAAATTTAAATAAACATTTGGTAGAATCATGTGTTGTTTGTTTAGTTCCAACCTAAAGCATAATTTCTGTTTCACTCACTTTAGCTTCTTTAAAAAGTTTCAAACAGTGTTTTGTCCTGACAAATTATGTTTTTAAAATATAACTAAATGCACACACACACACCATTCAAGCTCTTGTATAAAAGGATCTTATCTCTACATTAAAGAGTATGGTAATAAAATACACGCAACTATATATAACACAAAATAAAAATAAACATAGCTCTAAAACACAGCAAAACATTTTGTATAGTTTTAGTGAATAAATATGAAAAAAGCCTTACATTTCAGTCAGAGCGCTAAGAGTAGGATCTTTACACAATGATGTCCAAACATGGATGAGTGATTTACAAATAAATAAATGAATAAAAATTTTACAAAATTAAAATGCATTTAGTTTATGTTGAGTCATGCACAAAACCTTGCAGACCCTTGCCTTGTTCATTGTGAAGCGAAGGGTCTGACTGCTTCAGACTCTCTCAGAGAGACGGGAGGGGTGAGGGAGGAGATACAGACCAGATGTTAAGTTGGTCAATTCACTTTTTTCTAAGTGAATGTTTTGAATGTGCTATTTTAAATATATTTTATTAGCATAATATCGCTTTAAAGTTTAAATAAACAGTGTTCCCTACCACTTCCGTCCTATGGTAGAAATATTCTGACTTTAACTTAAGCTATAATTTATATTAATCAGGTTTTTTAAAAGTTTCTTCTTTCTACAAACTTTGTAGAAACTTTGTGCTTGACGTCACAGGCCCATGAGTGAAAAGGAGAGAGATTCCAGGTTGACTCATCTAGATAATGATCCGTTTCCCCTGTTTATTTTAGGTTTATAGTATAGTTAGGGGCCCAATTATCATGTTACATCTGGGGTTGTCTGAATATATAGGTCTCATGATCTTCAGTGTTGCATACATATAAAAAAAAAATATTGAAAAACACATACACATACACACACACTTGTGGGACATGTCTGGACTTGCTACATACATAGTGATTTTAATGCTGTATCAGTACCTAAACCTACCCAGTAAATGTTCTACAATTATTTTTCATTATATTTTCAAAAACATCATTTAGTACAATTTATGATTTAAAATGCTGTAAGGATCATGGTGACAAATTGAGCTTAATACATTTGAATATACTGTATTACCGCACAACAAGAGGAACATGAAACACACAAACACACACACACACACACACACACACACACGCTTTTATGTTTTTATGTTTTCTGGGGACACTCCATACTCCATAGGTCTAATGATTTTTACAGTACAAACTATATACCTTGCCATCACACAAATCTTTCTGTATATTTACATTTTAAATAATAAATTGTTTAGTATGTTTGTACTACCTTGTTCTCCTTTCCAACCAGATGCCAAACAACAATGTCAAAAACAAAATACTGAAAAATTAAACAACAAACTGCGACTGTATGTATAAATTAACTTAAATGTCATTAATCACTTGATTCCGTGATCCGTCTCCGTCTGTGCGCGCTCTCTCTCTCTCAATTTTCGATCTCCGTGCATTTCCGTCAAGCCGCCTTTCAAAGTAAAAGTCTCTATCGGTTAAATAACTTAAAGAGTGCAAAGAAATGCAAAATTAAATTATATCAGAATATTAATCATGTTAATTAGTTCAAATAACTGAGGCTTATTTACATGCTTATTAGGCTTATTAAATTAAAGCCAGATATTTAAAAGTTTGTAGAGAGGCAAGACACAAGACTCAAGAATGATTCAAGAAAGTATATTTATATATCTACTAATTTTCGCAAAAATTCATAATACAACATCATAATTAAAAAAGACACTTTTTTCCATCAGGTGCTGCATGGACAGAAAAGCTGTAGGCTTCATGTCCTGAGAGAGAGAGGGAGGGAGGGTGAATTAAGAAACATTTGCTTTAACATGTTTAACTCTGTAATACATTTTTATATGTGATGCGATCTAGGAAAACCCAACACATAGTGAAATTTTACCGTTTTTAGGTTTTGATACCATTTGAAAGCTGGGTTCAAGCCCTTTCGAAAAAATGTTTTTATTTTGTTCATAGCTTGAACTTAACCAAAGTTATGGCTATCTTAAGTTGACTGATAGCGATGATTTTCAGGAATGGAATTTTGAGAAAAACGGCTTTAAAGTGAGACAGCTTTCACTTTCACTTTACGGGTTTAACGAGAGCTGTCTGTCAAGTTAGGAGCGCTATACTGCATCATTACACAACCAGACTAACGTCCAGTTTTCCGTTGTTTATCATGTGCCTAGTCTCCATACTTCTGATCGCCCATTTTAGGTTTAGATAGCACGAATAATGCAGTACACCCTATGGGCAAACCATGGTGCGAAAACAGTTATTTTAAAGAAATTGATACATTTAAGATAGAGATACAATAAAGATACTGTTAATGTTATTCCTAATTAAGGCCCTTAGCGAACATTTACTATGAGTTAACCTGTAATGATGAATAAATGTGAACATTGTTAAAGTAACTTATCCCCAAATGCATAACTTTATACTTAACTAACATGGCAAAACAATGAGTAAACAAATTTTCACACTTATACAGTAAGCTAAAGGTAAATCTAACACATCTCACATCAACATGCTTTTATTATCTTTTTAAGTTTAATGAATGTGCTGGCTAGATTTACTTATTATAGTCATTAAGTCAACAAGGTTTAATTTAATCATGGCCACGAAATAAGAACGTTGTAATAATCAATAAAACTAGCAAACAAATTCTTAATTCGTGGTAATTCGTTATTATTTCTTAATTTCGCAATTCTCACTTTGGCTATGCAAACTTTGCATCGTTTTAAAATAAAACTTAACTGAAAAACGGTAAAGTTACTCACACTCTGGTTGCAGTCCATGTCGTCCATCTTTAATGATCCAATTCGGTAGGTGGCGCTTTTACAAAAAAAACTAGGGGTCCTAGAAATGCGGTCCTAGATCTTTGGCCCTGAAACTGCAGCCTCTCCGGTTGTGCAGGAACATACTATTGTGGGTGTTGAGTCTGTATTGATTCTCTGCGCCACAAGAGGGAGTAAGTTTGTTTTTCTTATAAATGGAGTCAAGGAAACAAGACACCTAAACCAGGTAACAAATGAAAGTAAAAGAGGAGTAAAAAAAAAAAAAGAGACGTTATTCCAAAGCTTTAAACCTGTAATTTCTGGGAGTTTAGGAGTTGTCAGTATATTTTGAGGTAAGTTCAGACATTATTCTTGATCTAACCATGTAACGTTAGTGAATAGTGATTAAAATGAGCTTCTGTTTTGTTTTGTTTTTTTGCGCTCCCTTGTATGGTATTCAAAACAGACCATATTTCGACAGTGGTAGGCTTGTCACAAAAGTTGACGACTGTAAAATAAATCTAACAGTGCACGCATGAAGATCACATTATTGATTCTGTTTTATAAACACGAGTAGATGAGACGCTTGTCATGACGCACCTTACAAAATAACTGCTATTTTTAGCTTTCAGGTGCGGTGAATTTAACATAGCAAAAGCATCAGAATCCGAATTACCACTAGCCTAAAAGTACCAAGGACTGATTCAAATTTTGTAATTATTTTTTAAATACATGTAAATTATCATAAATGTACATTTATTTCAAACTTGTATATTTTTTAAACTTTCCAGTTCCTGCATTCACACTCTGCCCCTTACTGGAAAAACCAGTATGACAAGCTCAAATAGTGATTTGGAACAGGATAGCTGCTTAGACCATTCAAAACCATTATATGGATTGATTTTCTTTTTTGAAAGTTGAAGCTGGTTTCTCAGCTTGGCGGAGATGGATTGTATGGCAGTTACTGCCATAAGCATACTTCTGATAATTTCTTAAAAATAAAAAATAAATAAAATAAAAATAAAAAATAAAAACACTTTATCAAGAAGAAAGCACAGAGCCAAACAGATAGTGGATAAAATGTATTTATGAATATCATTGAAACATCTTCATTACAACATATATTTGTGTTTCCCAAGTATAATTTTAAGTACCTTTAACTGGCACCAGCAATACATAACACTTAGCTTACAACGTATCTTCAAAATCATACAAATGATCAACTTTTGAAGCAGCCTAAGAAAAAGGGAGATTTTTATCAGTTACCACAAAAATCTATGCAAATATCTAAAATATTGACTATTCATATAGAAGCATCTTTTTGAGATTACATATTTGATCATATTTGTACTTTTTTATGAAATGGTAAAAAAATCTGCAAAGGCATCCAGATTTAAGATTGTATCATTATACTACAGAAAACTTTTAACTTTGTGTTTCCACATAAAAGGCCTTAAATCAGTCTCTACACACTCTTTTGGCAGATGAGAGTTGGAGGTCACTAAAATGAGTCACCATAATGAGAGAGAAGATGAGGAGCCTGTCTCTAAAATGAGTTAATTTCCTGTATCAAACTGTGTGTCTACGAAGAGTGAACAGTCCATGTGGAATCACCCCTCTGAAACCAGTGATGCAACAGTGACCTCTGACCCCAGGTAAGATGCAGGTCATTTTAGCATTGATAGATTAAGCTGAGGTCACTGTTTCTCACTGGAGGAACAATTTTCCCAACTTTTCCCAAATTTTCAAGAATTGCAAACAAATGCTTGTTTCGCAAGTCACTAAATCCTGTTAAACAACTAGCTCCCACTCTTTTATGTAGTCCCTAAATTAGCATGATGGTGAAATAAATATGAGATGGGAGGAAAAAAATATATTTCAATGCTTCTGCATTCCTTGAGAAACCTTGCATTCGCTTACACAAAGTTTCGATATCCAAAACAGGCAGGTGATCAAGATCCAGACAAAAACCAAGACAAGACTAAACTAGAACTAGGAACTAGGAACAGGATGCTACGACAGGAAACTGGCTCTGTAATGTGCTATCACTGACAGAGAGATAAACGCAACAGTCTGTGTAATGTAAATGTCACTAGAACAAGAGGGCGACATCTGGTGGTGAGCGGACTGAAGGCCACAGGCCAGATTCGTGACAGTTATACAGTATTGCCAGTGCTCAAAAATTGTTTCATTTGTCTTTTGTTAGCATCTGCACGATGGAGGGACTGAGATCAGAGTCTCCAGAACTCAGCTGTGTGTCTCTGAAGAGTAGTGACTCTATGAAAAAGTTCACTGGATTCAGTGATGGACCAGTGTCCTCTGCTCCTCTGTTAGTATAAACAGTTATTTGTTTTACTGTGCTTCTTCTGTGCATCTCACATAAACAATAATTTAACACTTAAGTAAATAACACTAAATGTACTCTAAAATATGCATCATACATTCATACATCAAACCTGGTAACATATATTTTTGAAGATCTCCAACAGTCATTCTCATTTTTTGCTGTTCTTTTTTTTTATTTTCAGTATGGTGCAACAAGAGCTGATCAGATCAGTGCCATTCTCTACATCCCACTGTCAGACTCAGGACAAAACTAAAGCAATTATTCAGACATGCACGCTGGAGACTGGAGACCTGCAGAGAGTCAAAGATCAGTACAAAACCAAAATGAAGAACAAGTATGAGAAATTATTAGAGGGACCCACACTCCAAGAGAATGAAACATTTCTGAGCAGGATCTACACAGAGCTCTACATCATAGAGGGAGAGAGAGGAGTGAATGAAGAACATGAAGTTTTACAGATGGAGAAAACAGCCAGAACACAACACTCACAAGACACTTCAATCAACTGCAATGACATCTTTAGGGTCTCACCTGAACCAGGATGTGAGCAGAAAGACCAAATCAAGACTGTTCTTACTAAAGGAATCGCTGGAATCGGAAAAACTGTCTCTGTGCAGAAGTTCATTCTAGACTGGGCAGAGGGAAAAGCCAATCAGGATGTAGATTTCATGTTTGTGCTTCCATTTCGAGAGCTGAACTTAATCAAAAATCATCATGTCAGTCTTCACAGACTGCTGCTGGACTTTCATCCTGAACTTCAAGATCGGGACTCAAATATGTATGAGAAGTGTAAAGTTGTGTTTGTCTTTGATGGTCTGGATGAAAACAGAATCTCACTGATTTTCTCAAATGCTCAGAAAGTTTCTAATGTGAATGAATCTTCATCAGTGGGTGTGTTGGTGTCAAACCTAATTAAAGGAGAGCTGCTTCCCTATGCTCTCATCTGGATCACCACCAGACCAGCAGCAGCCAGTCAGATCCCTTCCAAATTCATCAACCGACTGACAGAGATTCAGGGATTCAGTGAGCCTCAGAAGGAGAAATACTTCAGGAAGAGAATCAGTGACCAGCATCGAGCCAACAGAATCATCTCACACATCACAAGAGCAAGAAGCCTCCACATCATGTGCCACATACCCGTCTTTTGCTGGATCACATCCACGGTACTTCAAAAGCTCCTGAAAGAAGATCTGAGTGCAGAAATCCCTCAAACTCTGACTGAAATGTACATCCACTTCCTGCTGATTCAGATCAACATGATGAATCAGAAGTATGAAAAGGGAGATCCAGAGAAACTCCTGCCGTCCAACAGAGAAATGATTGTTAAACTTGCTGAAGTGGCTTTCAAACAGCTGATGAAGGGCAATGTGATGTTCTATGAGGAGGACCTGATTGAGAGCGGCATAGAAATCACTGACGCCTCACTGTATTCTGGGATTTGCACTGAGATCTTTAAGGAGGAATCAGTGATCCATCAAAGGAAAGTCTACAGCTTCATTCATCTGAGCGTCCAAGAATTTCTCGCTGCTTTCTATGTGTTTTACCATTTTGTAATGAAAAATTTTGACACATTACACATAGAGTAGCAATAGATAAAGCCCTTGCGAGTGAGAATGGTCAGCTGGATCTGTTCCTGTGGTTCCTGCTGGGCGTCTCACTGGAGTCCAATCAGAGACTCTTACAGGATCCACTGACACACACAGATAACCACTCAGAGAGCATCAGGAGAACCACACAGTACATTAAAGAACATATCAAAGATGGACATAGACTCTCCACTGAAAGATCCATCAATCTGTTCCTCTGTCTTCTGGAAGTGAAAGATCAGACTCTGTCCAGAGAGTGAAAGGAAATTATGAATTGTGACATTTGCAAGATTTAAACTGACATTAAAATTTGCAGAGAAGTCAGAAAGAGCTTTATTGCCAAGTATGTTTGCACATACAAGGAATTTGTTTTATTGTCACAAGCTTCCAGCACACAGAGACAACAACAACAACACAGATAATAAAAAATAAGATGTGAATAAAATACACATATGTATAAATAATAAAAGTAATAATAATAATAATAATAATAATAAATAATAATAATAGAAAAAAATAAAATTAATTGTATGTACAGGTATGCTATAAATATAATATAATATAATATAATATAATATAATATAATATAATATAATATAATATAATATAATAAGATGTAATATGAATAATAAGACAGACTAGGATGTAACCAGTGTTGGGGATAACGCATTACAAGTAACACAAGTTATGTAGTCAGATTTATTTTTTAAAGTAACTAGTAAAGTAACGCATTACTTTTTTATTTTTAGAAAAGTTTCTGAGTTATTTTTCAAATAAGTAACACCAGTTACTTTTTTCCCATGTATTGACTGACAGCTCTCCTGTCCCCATGTTGAGAAATTAGTAAGTGCATGTTAAGTGCTTACTGTACTTCTAAACTAAATGTGAACATGCATTTATTTACTCAGTTCACTTGCACAAAAAATGCAAAGTCAGAATATGATGCAAATCAGCAATATTTAAATATTAGCATTAAATCCATAGCATATTATTTGCTTGAACTTAATATTTATTAATTTCACTTTTGGTCTAAAAGGGCTTTTACATTTGCGAAAAATAGAACTGTTATATTAAAAACAAACAAGCGAGCCTTGCCCTGATGAGAAAAAGTAATGCAAAAGTAATGCAGTGCATTACTTTTCATAAAATGTAACACAATTAGTTACTCTTTTAGGGCAATATTTTAATGCATTAGTTTTAAAAGTAACTTTCCCCAAAACTGGTGGTAACAAATAAATATAAGGTTACACATATTTTTACAGGGAGAACATTTAACTGTTCATGAGGTAGACTGCCCGGAGGGAAATAGCCTGTATTGTTTATTAACTGAAAATTGTATTTTTCTTTGTTCCAGTTTGGCTGGCTGTAATCTCACTCCCCAGCTTTGTGAAATTGTGTCATCAGCTCTACAATTCCCAAACTGTGTCCTGACAGAGCTGGACCTGAGTAACAATGACCTGCGTGATTCAGGAGTGAAGCTGCTGGACTGAATAGTCCAAACTGTCAGCTGGAGATACTGAGGTGTGTCATGCTGGTCATAATAATAATAATAATAATAATAATAATAATAATAATAATAATAATAATAATAATACATTTTATTTAGTATAGTGCCTTTAAAAGAGAACTTTCTCAAAGCACTTTACAACATAAGCAAACAGAATATTCTAAAGTAATACACAAAAATACAGAATAATCAGTTAAAAGCAAGAGGAAAATAAAAAGTTATAAGACGAGATTTGAAAATTCCTAACGAATTTGCTTCCCTAATGTCAGCCGGGAGGGAATTCCACAATCTGGGGCATGAGATGAAAATGCCCGATCTCCCCCAGAACGCAGCTGTGTTTTGGGAATGACTAAAAGACTGCTCTGAGAAGATCGCAAATTGCGACTAGGTGTATAGGGGATTAAAAGTTCAGCCAAGTAAGGAGCTAGACCATGCTGTGCCTTGTACGTTAACATAAGAACTTTAAAATCAATATGGACTGATTCTAACCGGGAGCCAATGCAACAATTCCAAAACAGGAGTTTATATGATTAACCTATAATGCTAATATGATTTTTTTTTTTTTTTTTTTTTTTGTACATGAACTGACTGTGTGTGTCTGTAGATTGTCTGGATGTATGGTGACAGAGGAAGGCTGTGGTTATCTGTCTTCAGCTCTGAGTTCAAATTCCTCACACCTGAGAGAACTGGATCTGAGCTACAATAACCCAGGAGATTCAGGAGTACAACTGCTCACTGCAGAAACTCAAGTATGTGGTGTAGCCTGGGGGACTAATAATAGTGATAATCTGCTTATACCTGGAGACCACCTGTTCTCTTTTAAACATCACCAGTCCCTATGGTGTTTTCATGTATTCCCAAACAGACTTGTTGATAGGGATATCAGCTCTCTTTGAAAATGTAAATTCCTACTGACTACAGCATAAGACGAATAACCGTCTTAAATGTTTTAAATCAACATTTAGATCTAAATCTAAATCTAATGTAATACTAAATATATGTATCATATAATAATCAAACATTTATCATTTGTGCTTTAAATGAGTTTTTTTATAGCTTTGATCATGGAAGTCATTTAAGAATGACACCAGGACCGAGAAAATGTAGGTCTTTTCTTTTTCTTTTTTTTTTTCTTTCTTTCTTTCTTTCTTTCTTTCTTTAAATGTGTTCTTCATATACTGTAGTTGTAGTCTCTCTTCTTGTGTTCAGATGCCTGTGATCTCACACTGGATCCATACACAGCAAGCATTCATCTCAACTGTCTAAGGACAACCGAGAGGTGACACATGTGGAAGAGAAGCAACCATATCCTGATCATCCAGAGAGATTTGAGAACTGCGAACAGGTTCTGTGTAAAGAGAGTCTGACCGAACGCTGTTACTGGGAGGCTGAATGGAGTAAATGGGCTTATATAGCAGTGACATATAAAGGGATTAGAAGAAAAGGAGGGACTCTTATTTTGTATTCTGTGATAAATCTTGGAGTCTGCACTGCACTGATAACAGATATGTTGTCTGGCACGATAATAAGACCACTGACATACCGGCCCCTTCATCCTCTAATTGAGTGGGAGTGTATGTGGACATGTCAGCTGGCACTCTGTCCTTCTACGGTGTCTCTGACACACACACACACACACTCACACACTTACACACATTCAACACCACATTCACTGAAGACCTCTATGCTGGATTTGTGGTTTATCGTAATTCTTCAGTGTCTCTATGTCAGATTTAACAACCTGCTGAGTGAAACAATCAACCAGTCACAAACTTTAATTTTCCCTTTCTTGAAACAATTGTATGAAAATCTAGACCCCATGAAATCAAAATTAATTATTTGAGGCTGAGCAGATCTGATTTTTGTCTGATGCTGATTTTTGTCTGATGCTTTTTGTCATGCCATGTAACATTATTCTGACTGTTGAACAGAACTCATCCGAAATAGTCTGTGTCAAATCTCTTAGTGTCAAAATCTGTTACCAAGGTAGAGTAACATTGTTGACAGTATGTAACAGAATTGACAGTCATACACAGAGAAACACACACATTCTCCCCCGCCCTCACACAGCCCTCACCATGTTGACATGACTGTCAACACTGATATGCTACCTTGGTAACAGAGTTTGACGCTAACATAATTGACACTGACTAATTTGGACAACAGGAAATCATGAATTTCAGCTATATAAGACAATTTTTACAGAAAATATTATATCGTTATAGCTTGTAACATTGTACATTGTAACAATGATCCATGACAATGAGTAAAAACTGCAATTCTGAGCAGTTGTTAGGTTTTGATTTGTTACTATCCTTTCTGATTTTTCCACCCACTGTTTTGTATTTGTCAATACAAATAAGTCTTATGTAATTTTATACATCAGATCAGGTGAAAATGTCTCTATAATGTAAAAGGTGCACAATGTAATGCTTTGTTACTGATTTTCTTTAGTAAATCTTTGCACATGGTGAATGTCATTGACTGTGTCACGTTCCATCTGTAAAGTTCAGATCGAGGACTGAGAGATCGAGACACTAAAGATTGAGCTGATGCAGTGATTTAGTGTGCGTTTAAAGCATATGTCTGTGGACAGATATTACACTCACACACTGTCCGCTCCCCTTCATTTCATGTGTCTTTCTGATTTCTCAGTCTGTTTTCATTCTTTATCTTCATTGGTTCCTGTCATGTCCTGAATGGATGTGTTGTTGGAGTCTCTGCTGCTGGAAAGGGATCTCTATGAGTCTGTGTGACCAGGACAGTCATTTCTCTGTAGGACAGAGTCTGTCCCTGTTCTGTCTGGATCATCTGACCACCGTGGCTAATTTGGAATTCATAGTTTGGAAGATGAAACTGAAGTTGTCTTTGTGTGTATGTTTAAGTATAAAGCATACGCTTATATTAACATGAATTAATATCTGTCTCACTTTCTAGAGTGACAACTGCAAAATCATCTACTGGATTTCTCCTGGCCTCAATCAAGTCCTGTATGTAAAGGAGTGCCAGCCTTCTCCTGCTCATATTGCATCTCTTTTCTGCAGTTTCCTTCTATAACTCGAATTCACTCTAGAAAAATAAATTATTCTATTCTGAGTCTTTCAGCCTGATAACACTGGGCATTTAAGCAGCTGCATATTCTGTGGTACGTTTAGAACTTTCTTTCTTTATGTACACATGTAGTCACATAAAAATGAGTTGTTGGTTTTGTTTAAATGGGATTTTAAAAGTGGATTATTATATACTGTGAACAGCTCTGACGAAAATAACAGAAACATAGATAACCAAAGGGAAAATTAGTTTGATATTTGCTCAGGTAATAATAATAATAATAATAATAATGTATAAAAAACATAATGTATAATTATTTCATATACAAATATTGGTAACACTTTACATTAAGGTTCCCTTTGGAAAGGGTTTATAAAGGTGTTCATAAATGACTAATAAATCATTTACAAATGCATTATAAATAATTGATAAGCAGTTAGAAGTGCATGAATAAAAATAATGGTTTTAATGTAATACCAAATAGTGAGCCATTTCTAACTCACATGTTATAAATATAAAATATATTTAAATAAAAATATATTTATTCATACTTATTGTGTCATACATATGATACATGATACTGCAAAAGTTCATGATGCCTATCCACAGCAATGATTAAAAACTGATACCATTTGTTTATCAAGATGAAGTCAAACTACATGAAGGTTCACAGGAAACTAACAAATTAAGTTTGATAATTTCATCTTGATAAACAAAAGACATCAGCTTGCATGAATTGCTGTGGATGGGCATCATGAACCTTTGCAGAGTATTATGGGTAAGATACAGAGTAGCTTCTGATAAGCAACATAGTAAGAAAAGTGACATAAGTCCTGACACCGTGTCTACACTGAAGTCTGTCTACATTGAACGCGACAAAGCGACCGTTGCAAATCATTTGAACTTTGTGTGAGCACGTCATAAATAGAATGCGGTAGCAGTTTACTGTCGGGGATTTGTCGTGTCGCGCCGCGCCGCGTTCAGTGTAGACTGCATCAATGATTATAATGGGTTCTACTGTATTATGTCGCGCCGCGCCGCTCGCGTCCGGTGTAGACACGGTGTGAGATATAAATGAGAAAACCACAAATACAGCTAGCCTTGGCTATTTTTGCTGCATCATCAAATAAAACAGGAATCTGGATTTGAGTGAAATAAATATAAATAAACATACTTATTAAGCATTTTAATGTGAGTTAGAAAAAGCTCACTATTTGGCATGTATTGTATCTTTTTATTCATGCATTGCTTATCAATGTTTTATAATGCATTTGTAAATGAGTTATTAGTCATTTATGAACACCTTTATATACCTTTTACATAGATAACCCTAATGTAAAGCGTACCAAATAATCTGGAGATTGATGCATAAAGCAAAAGAAAAACAAAGACATGTATTTTGCATTGTCGATGATGTTTCTAAAAAGCTAGTGACATCACAGATACAGTTCACAGTTCTGGGTGCTTGTGAAGGCATGTCTCAAAAGGTATCTTCAGTACTATGTTGGTCCACTATGTTGCTAGCTGTGCTGCTATGTGTCTTGAACAAATCCTTCGAGACTGTGTTGCACTGTAACACTGTTGCCTACACAAGCGCCCTCCAGCGGGGGAAAAAACACAGTACAGCAGAACGACCGTCTCTAAACACAGTTCGTATGTTTATAATAAACACCTTTATGAGCCTGTGTTACTGAAATATCGCGTACATAGGTTTCTTTGACACAAGTTAAATAGGATACACCTCAACCAGCAACCAGATTCGCTTGCTTCTGACCCTTTCAGAAAGATGTGATTTAAAACAAGCTGATATGCACATTATGGAAGAACATCAGCTGGAATAAATATGAGGTATCCGCAAGTCAAAAGAAAATGAAACGTTTTTTGGTTTTCCTTTTATGAAACTATGATTTTCATTCGACCTATAGGAGCAGGTGACTCTGCGGAAAGCAGAACGTGTTTGATTCCACGCCTCTATTTAACAGCAGCGCTTGGAATCGCCGCAGATACCTTCAGATCGATCGACGGATCATCAACGTAATTCAACTAAAGAGTCAAAGAAAACACTATAAACACTCACAGAAACCAGTCATAGAAGGCGTTGATTGTGGTGATTTTTTCAGACAGGTGAGATCAGATAATAAGTTAAGGTAATTGCTAAATCCAGCAAAGCGAAAGTAAACATACCTGCTTAAATTATTATAACTAGAAAATATAAGTAGTATTCTGAACTATTTCCTTGTTTTGTCAGCTTGTCTTCATTAGCCTATTAAAAATTTTTTTTCGTCTAAAACTAATATTCAAAGCTGCATTTTTTACTCATAGTTTTTTGAGTTGAGGGCAATAACATAAGATGGTTAAATCAGGCTGCTTCGGACACAACTAATGCACTAGCAGTGTAAGCATTAAATTGACTTTATATATAACCTTGAAATCAGTATGATCACATTAGTCTGTTAGTTTTATTCTGATTGTGGTTTACAATGCTTCGTGGCCTATAGTTCTTTCTCTCATTAAAGCCACAAAGTTAGCTTTTATTATTATTATTATTATTATTATTATTATTATTATTATTATTATTATTTCAATTTAGCTTGTGGTTTGGTTCAACTTTTTAACAAAACAATGTTAAAAATCCCTATTAAACCAAGTTCGCTTAAAACAAACAAACAAACAAACAAACAAACAAATAAATGAATAAAATATTCTGACACTCTATTACAATAACACATAACAGGTTATAGTACCTCCTACTGGAACATTATGAGCATAGTTTCTCCACCACATTTTCATCCAACCACATTCCTAAACCCTTACTAAGTTTAGTGCTTGAACTTAATTAAACATTGTTTATTGTTTATTCGTTTTGGAAAATATTAATCTTATATAAATACAATTGCAATTAATATCATTATGTAATAGTAAGTAATTATTCTTTTAGATTTGTCACTCAGTTCCTGTATTTGGATGTCATTTTTAAACTTTCAGTATGAGTTTCCATTTACTGATTTTGTAAAATGCATATTCTGCTTTAAGACCTGTATTGAGACAGTATAATGGACAACGGTGAGTCTCTCTCATGTTTGCCGCAGTCTCTTCATGATCTAGTTTATATATATATATATATAAAATGAAATTAACAAGTTACAGTAAGTTACTTCCTACAGAAAAACCTGTTTTGTAAGTATGTCATCAGTCAGGTATGTGTATAAACTTTCCCGTTCAAGGAACTCAGCTGTCAAGCTGCGGTGTGTATCGTCTCTCAGTTTGTGTATTCATACAGTGAAATGGCAGAATCCAGTATCTCATTGGCTGAGGATCAGTTCAGCTGTCCAGTGTGTCTGGATCTGCTGAAGGATCCAGTGACGATTCCCTTTGGACACAGTTACTGTAAGAGATGCATCTCAGGTTGCTGGGACGAGGAGGATTGTAAGCGAACCTACAGCTGTCCTCAGTGCAGACAGACCTGCAGTCCAAGACCAGTTTTAGGTAAAAACGTGGTGTTTGCTGAAATGATGGAGAAGCTCAAGAAGACGAGACTCCAGTCTGCTCCTGTTCCTCCTCCTGTTCCTGTTTGTCGCCGTCATCATCGCACTGGATCTGGAGATGTTCAGTGCGACTCCTGCACTGGGATTAAACAGAAAGCAGTGAAATCATGTCTAGAGTGTCGAAGCTCTTACTGTCAAAATCATCTCAAACAGCATGAGAATCTCTTCAGAGCTAAAAAATCTGATGGACGCCACTGGACACCTGTAGAAGATGATCTGCCCTTAACATGATAAAATGCTGGACATTTACTGCCGTACTGACCAGCAGTGTATCTGTATGCTGTGTTTGGTGGATGAACACAAAAATCATAATACCGTATCAGCTGGAGTAGAAAGAAAGGAGAAACAGGTACTGCTGCATACTGGATCTAATAAGCAACAGAAGAAGAGACTCAATCAGTCTTACTGATCCTAGACTAGACTAGAAATCTCAGTTTTGATTTTCCTGCAGTGCTGGAGCTCTTGCAGTCTCACTGAAGTCAATGTGATTGTGTTGTGTGTCCTTTAACAGCGCTCTGCACAGACAGCAGTGGAGGACAGTGAGAAGATCTTCACGGAACTCATCCGCTCCTTTGAGAAACGTCGCTCTGAGGTGACGCAGCTGATCAGAGATCAGGAAAGAGCTGCAGTAAGTCGAGCTGAAGAACAACTTGAGCAGTTGAAGCAGGAGATCGATGAGCTGAAGAGGAAAGATGCTGAGTTGGAGCAGCTTTCAGAAACACAGGACCACATTTATTTTCTCCAGGTAACAGAGATCTTCTCAACTGCTGAGAATTGTAACAAGCTTCTGTGATTATAGGGAGAAATCAGTCTCTCAACTCAGAGACAAACTGCAGCAGTTCTCCAGAGTGACTATAGAAAGCCTATATGGAAGAGGTAAATTAATTTATCCTCAGAAAGAAGTTAAGCACCACTGATTAAATATATGAATGGCAGGTTAAAATCTTTTTTTTTTTTTTTTTTTTTTGGTGTTTACAGTGAAAACTGTCTAGGTCATTTTGGCTCCTGAATGTCAGACCAGAAAAGAATTCCTACAATGTGAGTTAAAACACACACAAATCCATTCTAGTGGTTAAGGTAATGGTGTACTTTCTTTGTGTATTTAGTACACAGGGTGCAACAAACAACTGAAAACAATCATACATTCCATTGTGAATTAGTTTATGCCGGTTTTGAACCCAATATTTAGCATAGATTTGCTGCAGCCTTAAATGGAATTGTGCTTCATAAGCTGAAATTGATTGAGGTTTTGTTGATAATTTTACAACTTAGAGAGACACATTAAAAAAAGTCAAAATTTATAATTATCGTTCATTATAAAACCATGCATTTTTCTCCATTAGATTCCCTTCTGTTGACTCTGGATCTGAACTCAGTGAATAATTTACTCCATCTGTCTGAGAGAAACACAGTAATCACTACCACTAACATACTCTAGCAGTATCCTGATCATCCAGACAGATTTGATCATTGGTGGCAGGTGTTGTGTAAAGAGAGTGTGACTGGACGCTGTTACTGGGAAGTGGAGTGGAGCAGCAAAGATGGAAGAATATAAGTAGATATATCAGTGGCATATAAAAGCATAAGGAGGAAGGGACAGATAGCTGAGAGTGTAGCTGGGTGTAATGATCAGTCCTGGAGACTTTACTGCACTCCCTTCTGTTTCTCATTCTGGCACAATAACATCAAGACCGTCCTTCCTGTAACCCGTGTGTCCAGTAGAATAGGAGTGTATGTGGATCACAGCGCAGGGATTTTGTCCTTCTACAGCGTCTCTGACACAATGAGTCTCATCCACAGAGTCCAGACCACATTCACTGACCAATTAAATGATAAATCAGGCTTATATTTACAAAAATCAGAAATACAACTACAATGCACTGTTTGGAATAGTTAGACAGACAGTGAAACTGTGTCGCATAACCAATTATATCAAACAAGGTATAAATAATTTTTGTTATACAACACGATGAATCAGTATGAGATGCCGTGGGCCTTATTGTCTAATCAGAAATGCCAGTGAACTTTTAATAATGAAAATATGAAAAATGTGTGAAGTTTATTTAAATATGATATAACTCCTGTTTGACTGTTAAAAGTTTGAAAATAATTACAGTGTAAAGGAAAAATTTATGAACCCTGGATTTCTGTATTGATTATTTGAACAAAATTGGTTTGATCTGAATTTAACTTACAATTGTAGACACATGCAATGTAAGGAAACTAACAAAACATTGTTATTAAATATATAACCAGTGTTGCCAAGTCCGCAGAATTGGGATACTTTAACACTGTTGCCGTGGGTTGTTTTTCATGTCCAGGGGTTTAAGCAACTGAAAAGCCTAATATTTATCCCCTGAAATGTGAAGGGGAACTCCACCAAAAAAATGTGTATTTTACCCCGCCAAATGCGATTGGGCAAATTTTGAGTAGCAATTGAGTGGGTTTTGTTGTGAAAACCTGGCAACCCTGTATATAATCATTCACTGTGCAGGCCAGAAAAAATAAGTGAACCTTAAATTTAGTAAGGGTTAGTAGAAGGGTTCACAACTTATTCTTACAAAGCGTTGTCTTCTGCATGTTCATATACACACAGTTTTCAATGTAATTTGTGTTTTGTTCAAAATAAATTGTACTTGATGTTAACAGACGCTTCAAAAACAACAAACATTAAATGTGTATCATTTGCTGACTACTATACACTTTTATTACATGAAAAATGTATGTGATTCATATTACATCTAATGTAGTATCATTTACATGCATACAGGGCACGATCATATATCAAGTTCCTCATCTCATAGTCTATTAAGTTTCTTATTGACATGCACACGTGCAGAATAAAAAAATCCACTTAGTTTTAAATTGCCAAGAAAATACTGGGGCATCAGCAAATTAGGGGGGAAAAATCGATTCTCCGATACATCGCGATTCTCTCTTCAACGATTTTTGATTCTGAATATTTCAGAATCGATTCTGAGTTTAGTTTGTCCCCGCAAATGGCGCAGCTACGCGTGCGCGTTAGAAACGTTGCGGGCTTCATTGCACAGAATTTGCTCTGTGAGACACGTTTGCTTGACACTGCCTCAGTACCCACCGTGTTTTACTTTTCATTAATGCCGTTTGGAATGCAGTACTACAGGAAACAAGTGCACTGACAGACTTTCACGTGCGCTTTGTGTTTGTTGTCCTAAAGATTGATTGCGGCTGCGGTTAAATGCACTTGCATTTTCGAATACTTTTTTTTAAGAAATTGGTGTTTACACAGTCAGTTATGTTTTCAGAGCAGGATGAAACATATGATATATCGAAATAGATCTGTGCATTAGTGTGAATGCAGTCAGTTAAAGCTGCCACTGTCTACGATCTCATCAGTAATAATTAAACTGCAATAATGCTGAGGAAAAAAACAAAACAAAAAAAATATTGTTTCGGATACTTAAAGAACAATCATTTTAATTTTGATATAAAATGTATGTGAAAATGTAGCCATGTGAACACTTTTATTTTCTTATATGCTTTTAAATGTACCTTATTTCTCAATTACAATAATACAAACAATAATGGTGTACACTTTAGCCAAATACAGACATGGCATACTGATAAATCACTGCAGTTTGTAAATCAACGTATTGCTCCATCTTTTATAATGACTCCAAGTAATAAGAATGACAGACATTCATGTTAATGGACACATTTCTATACAATAGCAGGCCCACAGCTGATTAATGTACGTTAATGTTATGTAACTAATGTAACTGCCTGTATGTACACAATGTGCTGATGTGCACAAGCTGAAAAGCAAAGCACACTGAGTGGAATACATTTTAATGGGTATAATTAAGTGTATAAATAACTGAAGGAAATATCTGTTTGCTAAATGAAGCTATAGCTAACATGATTCGTATTTTTATAATAATAATAATAACAATGATGATGATGATGATGATAATAATAATATTAATTATTATTATTATTATTATTATTATTATTATTATTATTATTATTATTATTATTATTATTATTATTTGTTTCTGTTCCCAGTATGTTTTTTTTTTTTTTTTTTTTTATTACAAATGCTGTGAAAATTGAGGTATCGGTACCGGCAAGTACAAAAAAACAATAATATTGCACTCGTTCTGGAAAAAGTGGTATCAGTTCATCCCTACACAGGGCCGGTTCTAGACAGGCACATATGGGGGGGCAGTCAGAAATGTGAAGGGGGCATCATGTGTACACATCATGTTCGAGCAC
>JAHKKF010484898.1:0-17005 GCA_019740295.1 Labeo calbasu | reverse complement strand
TTCTTGTCTAACTTACATCCCTGCTCCGGCATCAAAACATGGAGGTTGGACTGTTACAACTGATCTTAGGTAAGACGCTCATGTCAATCAACTATTGTAGGAGCGGCCTCTGTGGGTGTGACGCCACACCGACAGGCATCTGAGAATGGCTCGATTTGAAAAAGGGAATATAATTTTTACAGATGAATTAAAAACCACTGCATGGATTTTTATCATTATAGGGTAGATGTGTACATACACTGCCAACACACATTACAGTTTTCTTCAACTGCTTACACACATTTTCAAAACTTTGTCTCTATTTTTCAAAACTTTACACACAAATCCAAGAATTGCACACACAAAATGCAAAATGCCTTACATCTCTTGCAAAATGAAGCACTGCATTCAAAATATCACAAACACATTTTAAAAGCAAACACTGAAGCATTGGTTGTGTTTAAAAAAAGAAAATCAAGATAATTCCTGTTAGATTTTTGTGTGTTACATAGAGAATTGTGTGTTGCAAAAGATTTATGAAATTGAAACTGAGTCAAAGGCAGAGAATTAGTATATGGTTTTGCAGATTTGGTGTGTGGTTCTGGCGTTTGAGTGTCAGGTTTCAGAAATTGTGTAACAAGAAAAGATTTTGTGTGTAAGCAGTTGAAAAAAAAAACGTACTGTTCAAACATCATGTAAATGTGAACTTAGCATCCGATGACCCCTTTAAGTAAATATATCAAGTGAAAGAGGTTTAGCTGACAAAAAAAAAAAAGAATGAAAAAAACTGGGTGGGGCTTGGAATCCCTGCATTAGCTGTAAATATAAAATAATGTGAATTTGTGCATTCGAATGTGTTTGTAATGCATCTGTAATATGTAATCATGTAATCAATAAAAAGTAACTATAGTCTGATTACGAGCACTTTAAACTGTAACATAATCTATTTACAACAAGTACTTAATTTTTGGAATCTGATTACTTAATCCAGATTACATGTAATTAGTTACTACCCAGCACTGCAAATGAGTAAAATTTATGCTAAATTTTTGCCATCAAATAGGTCCATTGTTTGTTGTCAATAGTGTAGTGAAAAAATACATTTGAGTGACCAACTTGAACCCAGTGTGAAATCTGTGTGGGGAAATTTTTCACCCTCACTCGAAATTCCAGTTCGTGTGGATTCCTTTTGAAATGACTGGACATCGGTAACTGGACCACTGAACATCGGTAAATGTGACCGTGACCTTTAGATGAGATATAATATTACGACAGACAGATAATTCCCATACCTGAGGTATTGAGTGATTGAACATCAGCACTTGCTTAAAGCCAGAGTTTGTACTTGAGATCTCTCCTTCAAAATCCAAACCTAAACTGCCAACCAGAAGTTCTGCAGTACCTTTAACTGAAGAGCGTGCATGGCTCAACTGTAATGGAATAACATGTAAGACATTTTTACATATAAAAGAATTCAAATGCAAACAAACATTTTCTGAGATGCTATCTGAAAACCACTTTGGGAAATATGCATAATGTGCATAATAAGGTCATGTGACAACAATCTAGCATACTTAAACATGCATTCAGTAGTTCGGTGCTAGGTTAAGTTTTATTTCACACTGAGAAATAAACTGTGCACCATCAAGTGAAATGAAAACTGTACTCAGTTGTATTCTATGAAAGTGTTTTAATTATCTGAGTGTCTATTTACTGTGCAAATAGCTTGCCTTGATAGCAGAGGCTATTTACACTAACTCCGCCCACCAACATGTGACTGGTGTAGCCAGCAATACAATCATCAGCTCCAGTGGCACAGATGGTAAAGCTTGTACCAAAATCGTTTTGACGCAATTTTGACTTTTTTCTTCCTTTTCAAATCTCATATCACATCTGAAAGGCATTTATTTTTAATAAAAAGGAAGGAAGTAATCAAAAAGTTGAAAATGAAGTATTTGGTAAAGTTAGGATAGGTGTAGAAAGGGCTTTATTGTCCCAATAAGGTGGCATCCATTTAATAATTTGAATTAAAATGATAATTTACACACAATACATAATTATTGAATACTGTTTTATAATTTACTACAATACTGAGGTGCAGATAATTGTCACTATTTGCAATAACTAGTATAAATAGTAGAAAATCCAGCTATTTTAACATATAGTGTAAACAACATATTGCTAAAAATACTATTTTCACTTAGAGTAAATAGTATCTATCGCAACGCCAAGAAAATATGCTATTTTCACTTAGTGTAAATATCCTCTATTGCTATTTACACTTTATTTACACAAATAGCCGCTGCCTTTAATTATATATGGTAAAGGTTGCCCCACTTCACCCCGATGAACAGGTGTAAAGATTTGATGACAGAGAAAATCCTGCATAACATTGCACAAGTGGATTATATTTTGTGGAACAGGTATTAAAAGAGAAGTTCACTTTCAGAACAACAATTTACAGATAATGTACTCACCCCCATGTCATCCAAGATGTTCATGTCTGTCTTTCTTCAGTCGTAAAGAAATTATGTTTTTTGAGGAAAACATTTCAGGATTTCTCTCCATATAGTGGACTTCTCTGGTGCCCGTGAGTTCGAACTTCCAAAATGCAGTTTAAATGCAGCTTCAAAAGACTCTAAGGAAGGCTCCCAGCCTAGGAACAAGAAGGGTCTTATCTAGTAAAACGATTGGTTATTTTCTAAAAAAAAATTGACAATTTATATACTTTTTAACCTCAAATACTTGTCTTGTCTAGCTCTGCATGAACTCTTTGTATTCTGTTTCAAGACAGTTAAGGTAGATCAAAAAACTCTGATCTAATTTTCTCCTTCAACGTCAAAATCGTCCTACATCGCTGCAAAGTACTGACCCAGTGTTTACAAAGTGAACATGCAAAGAAGATCAAATGGCCTTTACAAAAAAAGTAAAACAGCGATGTAGGGTGACTTTGAAGTCAGAGAAGAAAATGAAATTAGTTAGACCTACCTTAACTGTCTTGAACTGGAATACACAGAGTACACACAGAGGTAGACAAGATGAGAATTTGAGGTTAAAAAGTATATAAATAGTATTTTTTTTTTTTTTAGAAAATAACCAATTGTTTCACTAGATAAGACCCTTCTTCCTTAGCTGGGATCATTTAGAGCCCTTTAAAGCTGCATTTAAACTGCATTTTGGAACTTCAAACTCGTGGGCCACTATATGAAGAGAAATCCTGAAATGTTATTTCTCAAAAAAAAAAAATAATAAATTCAAGGAGGTGAGTAAATTATCTGTATTTTTTTGTTCTGGAAGTGAACTTCTCCTTTAACTAAGGGATTAATTGTTGTGTAAGCGATTAATTAGTGTGTATACCAGTGTAATTTACATCAATTCAGAGACAATATACAGTAGATGGCAGTGCAGCATCTAACACCATTGTGGTTTTGTTACTCAAAGTACACACAGAATAGTGATGCAAATGCTAGCTAGAGAAGTACTAAATGCCCCTTTAAAATGTTTAGGCTTATATTCCTTTCAAAAAAATAACCACAGTTATTAAAAACATTAAACCTGATTGAGTCATACCTGTGATTTTGAGAGAAACTCAGATGGCAGGTATGGATGTAAAGCAGATATGTTGTGGGAAATGTTCACCATTAGTCCAATGCTACAAAAGACAAAATAATTATTTGGATAGTACATACATGTACTGTACATTCCACTAATAAGACACAGAAAAAAAAACTTTTTGATATTTCCAACAAGACTATACTACCTGGAAGTATTGTGGTGACCTTGAAGATCAAACGAGAAAGCTGAACTCTTGGAGTTATAAAGACTTGCTCTGATTCCAACCTATACAAACATCAGGATGGGTTCAGATGTCCCTCACCATATGATACAAACACAATCCAATGTCCACTGAACCGTTCTTCAAAAGAGGGAAACGCTCTTGAATGTTCTCACCCACGTACCTTCAGTGAGTCTTCCTGGTCTTGCCCAGAGCAGGCGCCCAGCGGGCGGCCCGTGTCGATCCCCTCTGTGCAGTTCACCTGTAAAAACAAGCCTCCGTGCCTTCAGTTTGCTTTGCTCGTAGGAGAGTAGTGTGGAATCAGAGGCATTTCCCTTCATCAACATGGGAAATGACCCAGAGTGTTTAAGGGGTTTCTGGGCCATCCATATGGATATTAATGCATGCTAAACTGATGCTTGGTTATTCTTCAACAAGTGATACTCTGTGTTTAAGTGTGATTAAGGTAGGCATCACAGGCGTTTTCAAAAGAATGTTGTTAGATGGATGTTAGAAAGGTTTCAGGACTCAGGAAATGTTTCAAAATGATGGTAATGGACCATTAGCGAATGTGAAAGAAGTTATTAAGCAGAATAAAAGACTATGACTGTCAAGCTCATAAAAAGACAAAAATTACCATAAAAGCCCCATATGACTCATTACTCATTATTCGCTGAACATCTTGACTTTCGTCAGTTCAAATCTTGTGAATTCATTAATACACAGCAACTCCTTTGTTTGCATACAGCCAGGAAGTTCAACCAATTCAGTGGCACAGAAGAAGAACAAGGAGGAAAAGAAACTGCACAAATACTGCATTTGTTCTTGTGTGTCAGCTGGTGTGAATACGATCTGAGAACTATGGGAGCCTTTCAGCGATTCACAATTACTGAGTGATTCTCTAACCTGAGAGTGTCCAGTAGTTTGTGTGTTGTGGCGTGAACTTTGCTCCAGTGTGGCTATTAGGCCGCTGGCTCCTGCATGCAGCTCCAGTAGGGCACAGACGCTGCTGTCATTCCAGTTCACATTCACACCTGCCCTGCTGCTCAACGGAAACCCTGATCCAATAGACAGAGACAGAAATGTACTACACTCCAATACACAGCTATAACAAGAGTCAGTAATACCACAGAACATACCTGCAGAACGAAGCCAAGGGAAAGAGGGAGACAGCTGCGTATGAAAACTTCTGCACCCACAACGTGTTAAATTGCTACTGATGTTTACACACAGTGACTCTTCCATAGCAACTAGACATAGTAAGGCACTATGATCTTCTCCAAACTTCCTCTCATGCTGACGAGTCACTTCCAGTCCATATACAACATCATCCACTACTACTGTCAGCTCTCCTGCACCACAAACACACAACAGCATGAGAGTATCAAACACTAACATGTACATAACCAGACAAACAGATTCAATTAGATATTGTATTTGGGTTGCGCCCAGGGTGTAATGAAATAAACATATAAACTTGAATTCTACTCAATTTTTTTGTTTTAATTAATTATAATTCGACGTTGTTTAAAGATATTAAGTGTTTGGTAACACTTTACAATACGGGTGCACAAATACGCATTAATTCACACTTAACTAATGCACAGATAATCATGAGTTAATGTATAACTCATGAAGAACTAAACTATTTATTATTGATTACTACATCAGCAACTAATGAACATTCTATATGATTCATAGATTAAGTAATAAGTAAATTGTTATTAGTTAAATGTGCCATAATGTATTAGTTCCCTAATGACATATTATATTAACTAATGATGTAAATTCTTATGTTAATTACCACAGTGGTCAAAGCTATGTATTTCAATTTCCAGCTGTCTGCTTTAATTAATCATTAGCTAATGATTTATAAATGTGTTGACTTTACTTGTTAGAGCACAGAACTATTAACTAATTGTTAAGTAATATGTCATTGTGGTTATGGATTTAGAATTAGTTAGTCATGTGCCTCAACAAGTAAAGTCATAACATAAGGATATCTTTGCAAATCATTAGCTAATGATTAATTAAAGCAGACAACTGGAAGCTGAAATGCATGCATTCAACCCATTGTGGTAATTTACACATGAATTTACACTATTAGTTAAAATAATATGTTATTAGAGAATTCATACATTATGACACATTTAGCTAATAACAATTTATTAATTACTTAATCTATGAATCATATAGAATGTCCATTTGTTGCTGGTGCAGTAATTGTTAATAAATGGTTTAGTTCTTCATGAGTTATACATCAACTCAT
The DNA here is from genome assembly GCA_019740295.1 of Labeo calbasu. Classification (NCBI taxonomy): domain Eukaryota; kingdom Metazoa; phylum Chordata; class Actinopteri; order Cypriniformes; family Cyprinidae; genus Labeo; species Labeo calbasu. The sequence continues at coordinate 10,982 of JAHKKF010484898.1, read as the reverse complement.
GATTATCTTATTTGTTAAGCATGAATTAATGCATATTAGTGCCACCGTATTGTAAAGTGTTACTGAATTAATTTTTTTTTTTGAAAAGTGAAATTGCACAGCAAGTAAATGCATCAGCACATTGATCTTGGATTTACCTTCAGTTAGACCCTTCGACTGGGTTAGTACTCCAACCAGACTAGCTGAATTAGGTAAAGAAGTGAGATCTTGTATTGAATTGAAAATATCTGCTGAAAGAGATAGTTGCAACTCCTGATCATCTGGTAGAGTTCCACTCAAATGAGCACTAAATGTCTCCTCTTCCTTTTTTACTGTACACTGCAAGAAAACACTAGAGAGAAAAAAAAATACTGGGTAATAAAAAAACTTAGTGAACATGTCGATTCACAATAAGGCATAACAGCTAATATCAGTTTACCTTTCTGAAGAAGAATTAATAGCTAAATGAATATGACCATCAGAAGTGACCCCTGGGAATAAGGTCTGATGAAAGCCAGCATGGACGCCCACAGTATTAATGCTCTTTTCCACATTGTTGTCTAGTGTAAAGTGAAGTGTTGCGTTTTTTTCATTCCCCTTTAGGCTCATAGAACTGACAAAGTTTCCAAGAGGAGATACTTTTATCGCTGCTTGTGCCTAGAATATCATAAAAACAAGCAGAACAATCAACATTAGCTCATGCCAACATCAAAAGATCTTAGAATTAAGAAATAAGATATTAATTATTTAAAAAATATCAGTTTTGATTATATTTACATGGTAATTCTTGTCATCAATGGCTACTTTCCCCTCAGAATTATATTCAAATTCGGTGTTGTTCTTGTGACTCCTAAGCACCTCAATATCTAGGCTGACAGAGGTCGGGAAATCCAGCTGAAAAAGACTCTTAATTTAATTCTGGTTAAAAATTGTAAAGGTATAACAACAATGCTGTGAAAAACTCTGAATTTGGCTATTTGAATAATAAATACATGAAAGATGCATCTTAATGTGTTTTTTGTTCATGGAGTGCCACTTTTATGGATTTATTTTATGGTAGAAGATCCAGTGACGTTCAGTATAAAGATATGCAACAACACAGAAAATCAGACTTTTGCAAAATGCCTGTATTGTTAAGACAAACTGTAAGTATTTTGCATGAAGGTGAACTAGAACAGAGTAGAATCAACTGATAGACACTTGCTAACTTGATTACAAAGATTAGAAGCAAGTAAAAGAAAAAATAAAGTGTACATCATTGTTTACCTGAAACAGCTGGGACAGGTTGGCTTTCATTGCAATGCCTTGCTGAGATGTAGTTAGGTCATGAAGTTGTACTTGACCAAAGGCTGCAAGTATTTCGTCATTTCCAGTCCATAACCTGCCCTGAATTTCATGAGAAGTCTTCACAGAGAAGTGAAGATAGAACATTGACAGGAGACAAAGGACAAAGACAAAATGTGGACACAGTTTAAAATGATGATCCTATATAAGAATTAAAGTGATATTAGCTGTACAATGGTCAGTCTTACATGGCACTGTTCTGAGATACATAAAATGTTTCTGCTAGTTTACCTGGTGGTTTTGAACAGTGACACAGATCTTTGAGTCTTGGGGAATTCTCTCAGTGTTGAAAGACTGGACTATTGAGGAGCACACCTAAAACAAACCACATTACACAGCTGTTAGCTTTGTTCTGTTTTATGAGTGTTTCATTGAATCATTCATTCAACTGATTTGTTCACAAAGGCTGATTCATTTAGAAATGAAACAAGTGTCTGGTTGTTTCTTAATAGGAAGACCGCATCTTTGTGAGGCTACTTCCTAGACCAGTTCTTAATGAATTTTGGAAAAAAAAAAAAAAAACTAAAATACTAATTCATACTAAAACTCTTTATATTAACTGACTTTCTATTAAAGCAGTACAGTGAATGTGGTCTCCCATTGGTTTACCTGATGGACAGCTTAGCATTATGTGATTAATCTACAACAAAACAAAAGAAAACAATGCTTTCATCTTCGAAAACATGTTTGTCTTACATTACAAAATAATATTGGACAAGCTGAGTGCAGATTAATTTTTGCTAATTTTGCTCATTTTTGTATTTGTGTTTCACTGTCGTTTTGAGTAAATCACTGAATCATTTGTTTAAACAGCACCGATTCATGGAACAAAGTAAGTGGTCATCTTTATGAGTGAGTCATTAAATCATTCACTCAACTAATTCATTCAAACACAGATATGTTCAGAAAAGAAAAGTGATTGTATTTATGAGTGAGTCATTGAATCACTCACTCAACCATTCAAGTCACTGAGGAACACAATTACTGTTTTGCTTGAAGAAGCAGAATTGTAGATTCTGTTTTGGTTTTGTTTGGAATTATTTTCATTGGTACAGCAAAATAGACAAAAACAACTGGCAATATTGTGTCTAAAATGAAAATGTGTACCCTTATGGCATCTTGTTTACTTAATTGTTGTATAATAATTATGTGTATGGCCTTAGAATTTAAATTAAATTTCAATCAACAAAGCTAGCCCGTAAGCTCACATACTCTGACTTACTGCCAGGACTTAAAAGGATAGTTCACCCAAAAATGAAAATTACCCTATGATTTACTCACCCTCAAGCCATCCTAGATTTATATGACTTTCTTCTTTCAGAAGAATACAATCAGAGTTATATTAAAAAATGTCCTGGCTCTGCCAAGCTTTATAATGGCAGTAAATGGGTGTTGAAATTTTGAAATCCAATAAAGTGCATCCATCCATCATAAAAAGGGCTCCACATGGCTCCGGGGGTTAATGGCATTCCAGCAAATGAAGCAGGACGTAGGCATAGTGTAAACTTTGGTAAGAATATGCTAGTCTCACGAGAACCAAGTTTTGTTTACAGCAAAGGAAAACCAGTCTCCTATCGGCTTTTATTATTTATCGATAGACTTTATTAAAACTTCAAAATCAACACCCATTTATGGAAGAAGCTTCTTTTGCTATTTGAGCAAATGGGAATGCAAAAACTATATTTGTGGTACGCTCCCATTCACTGCTCTCAGATTTGACCCAACTATGACGACTTCCGCTATGAGAAACCCGGAAATGCGAGAAAGGTCCATTCTGTAATACAACCTATGAACACAATTACAACACAGTGTAATACATTTTAGGCTCACATATGGCTGCAGTGGCTGGAAACCCAGAGTAAGGACATGAATGGCCTTTTTGTTTCCATGGACAAGAACCTTTGACTCCAAAGTGTAAACCTTCTGATGTAGATCACTTGTGAATGTCTCCTGGAGGGTGAGGCTCTGAGGGAGAAACTTGAATGGTTGTCTGTTGGAAGAAGCAAACATAACATGTTTATGGATAAGCACAGCACTATGGAAAAAGTCATTATGTTTATATTGCTGTCACCATTATCATTACTATCCTTAGTCGTTTTCATATTCCAGACAGACCTAAAGTTTAGCTTCCATCTTTTCTGATAAATCTTCCTTTCCTTCCTCATCTCCTCTATGGCACCCTCCATCTGTAGCTCTGCATAAGGGTTTTTGAGATCCGACAGGGTCATTGTCATCATCAAAAGCCTCTTCTTTAGCTTCTGTTCAGAAAGAAAACAATAATTTCCAAAACCACAGATAAACCCAATAAAGTCCAAAACAGCTCAAGATCTGGACCACACATTTAAACAGGAAACATCATTTTCTGGTACCTTATCCAGAGTACTGAGAACTGCGGAAATATTCAGGTCCTGCTTGCCATAGCCTGCACTTATTTCTAGAGTCTTCACTTGCTTGCCGTTGACTACAGATATTTGCCCGTGCAAGGCTGGTGTCCAAGCTGTGCTGATGGAGTATGAAGCTTTAACTCCACGCTTGCCCAGCAAGTTCCATCCACCAACCTTCAAAGACACCATACACCGAATATCATGCACTTATCCTGAAGTTTCTCCTGAGGAACATTTCTATAAACCAGGCTAAGAATGAGGTATCTCAAGAGAAATAGTCAAAAACTTGAAGTGAGAAGTAATAGAAGGTATGCACACCTTAATATAACTGACAGTCGGTGTAAAAAGGTGTAGCTGGCCTTGTCGTTCTTTGCCCTTATCTTTGTAGAAACCCTCCAGTGTAACACTTCGAATGTTCACCAGTTTTCGTGTGGTGACCTCAGAGCTGAATTGCGTGATGCCACGCTGGGGCTGAGTTAGTTTTTGAACTATGTATACATAGAGCCAAGGCGTATCCATGTTGAATGAACCTGTGCACATAATGAATGACAAGTACAGTTCTTTAAAAAATGTTATTGAGAGGATTCTGGTTGGAGACCATCAAGGGAATATATACATACACACCTTCCCACTTCTGAAGTGAGGTCTTTGTTGACACGTCCTTCCAATGGACGCCAGCTACCAGAGGAATCTGATTGTTGTAGTTGATTTTCAGGTGGGTGCTGCTCTCAGATTTTTGTTTATTGAAATAAGAGTGCAGAAGCTGAGTTCTGTAATTCAGTCCTCTGTCTAGAAGTCGCAGGCTGAGCTGGAAGAGGCAGTATACATTATTATGGGACATAATCATAGTTAAGACCACAGCCTAGACATCAGACAATATGTGAGAACACATCTGAGATCAAGATTAGAGAACAACCTATATATTCATAAATTTCAAGATCACTGCTTAGTAGAAAGCCAGTTTAAAAACACTATTTAAAAAAGAGCTCTGACCAAAATTAGAAAACACTGACAGATATCTCCAAATTATTGGTGTTAATCTGGCACCTGGTGCTAATTTCCTTAATTATATGACAAACCTTATTTAACTGGCAGCATTCCTCCAATATTCACTGAGATTGCAAGATGGCGGGCCGCTCTAAGGTGACTGAAACCCTGCGACAGGAGGTTGTCCAGATAAAAGCCAAAGGGATGACCCTTTCAGCCATTGTTAGAGAAGCTGGCCATTCTAAATCTGTGATTTCTCTAATATTTCAGGTTTACAGTGACACTAATTCATTCAAGCCCCCCCAAAAGACTGGTCATCCACGTAAGACAAATGCACAAGAAGACAGGAGAGTGCAGAGACTCTCAATGGGGAATCGGTTCAACACTGCAGCTGGAATTGCTTGCCAGTTCAGTGCTGAACAGGGTAAGGATCTGTTTCGGCATGAGACTCAGCATAAGCCTCTCATCAGCAGAAAGAATCAAAATGCTATGCTCACCTCCTTGCCAAGGAGCATGTTGTGTGGAGAGAGGAGAACTGGTCCAAAGTTCACTTTAGTAGTGAAAGCAAGTTTAATTATTTGGGTCTGATGGGAATCTGATTTTGTTCAGCGTCAAACTGAGGAAAGACTGAAGCCCAAGTACGTAAAAAAGTCAGTGAAAGGTGAAGGAGGAAGTGTCATGGTTTGGGGATGTTGGGCCTCTTGGAAGGGTGAATGCAAATGTTTATCAGAACCTCCTTCAGCAACATGCAGTTTCTTCCCTGCAAGCATCCTTCACTTAGCCTGCAATTTTCATGGAAAATCCTTTGTGTCAAAGTTGTGGCTAAGAAACCCACCACAGTTACCAAACTATGAAAGAGAGTGGAAGAAGAGTGGACCAAGATCACACCATCGCAGTCTGAGAAACTAGTGATGTCCTGAAGTCATTTGAAGCAAGGGCCTCTACACTTCCTAATTTCTGATAGCTGTAACCCTCCTTAATTTTACTTGTAATCTTCTTTCATACTACAGCGGTTGCTGTTCTCTAATTTTGATCACTGCGTTTTCCACAATATAAAGGTTTTTGTTGAAATGCCTTGGAAATTTTGTCAAACATATTGGTAGAACAGCGATTATACCTACAGCTAATATTCCTTCAAATTCTGAATAATGAAGATTGACAGTATTTCAGAAAAAAATCAGCTATTTAAAGATGGTTCTCTAATTTTGATCTCAACTGTAGATTCAATCTGAATGTTTTAGTTTAGTAAGCTGAACCTCCACAGCATAACTGGTGAGGCCGGGTCCAGACTGGTTTCTGAGGGACTGATTGAAGAGGATCCTGTGTTTGTTGCTGCTCTGGTTCCACTGCTTTCCATAGCTTACATCAAGCGATGACTGAACGTGGATTGGGCTCCGTTCGTGTTTAAGGTGAATCTGTTGGCAGAAACAAGGTTGTCATATCTGTTATCATGAACCATATTATGTGCATTACACTGCAAACAAAAAAACAAGAAGTGGGAATCAGTACTACAATCAATTGCAAAAAGCGTTTGGAACCTGTGGAACCAAAGAGTACATTTGCATTTATGAGACAATAAATTTGACCTTGTGGTTTAGGTTGATAAAATGGGAACAGTGAAGTTCATGTGCCGCTGTTACACTGTACGTCTGGACCGGGTCAGAATCGCTGTGGAGGTTCTGGGTCATGTGACACTCCTGCATGTTTTGTGAATCCTCTGAAAAATCAATAAGTGAATGAAGAGTCTGTTGTGTTGTTGTCTTTAAAGCGTTGTGTTATTTGTAGAAATCATTTACCTTGTACGCCATACCTGACCCTCACAGCAGAGCTCCACTCTGGGCCCCTTTGCTTTAGTAACCCAAGAGCTCTGAAGCTGACAGCACTAGGCAAAAGAAACCCAGCATCTATAGAATAATGTCTCTGGCCATCTTCCAGACTTCTCTCCAGCTGCACTGTGAAGTGAAGCAGATCATAAAGAGCTGGCCGCAAATCACATCACTGTAAATTAAGTTCTAGAGAAATAGTGAACAACTTAATGGTTCTGGGAAATAAAAATCCCATTCATTTTGTCAATAGAGAATTTGAGTCTGAAGACACATACATCTTTCAAGATACCATAACTTCCATCTTTAAGTTATGAAAAAATATATGTTTTGGAGGAAACAAATCAGTGACTTTAACTTCTTAGAACTATACACTGACAAATCTTTTAAACCCCTAGTGAATGAAAGATGAGAAAGTGAATAGTAAATAACCATTTTTTTTATTATAAAATACTTGCCTGAGAGCGATGCATCCTTATGGAAGACATTTTTAAGCAAAGCCTGTATTATGAACTTCCTGCTGCGAGCATGTGTGGTGTTGACTGAGAGGGAGAATGGATGCCCATCTGCTACTACTTTGGCATCAAGATGAAAGTGGGCTCTCGTCTCTGAAGCAAGATTCACAGTCTCCAGTAGTCCCTTGGGCACAGTGGTGAATGATTTAATGAACCATGTTCTTGAATAACATAGCACAACAGCTTTTAATGAAACTGTGAAATTGGTAAAAGCAAAAGTTCTTCTCACTTACCTTGATAAAATAATGGTGGATGTTGTCTATCAGTAGTTCGATTCTGCCTGAATGTTGGTTGTTTAATTCTTCAAGCTGCGCTGTGATTAAAAAAATATGGGAAAATATCCTAAACATTCAAAGAAACAATTTCATAAAATAAATGATATGTATCATGTTCTAGTTTGAAATTCATTACGAAATCCATTTTTGAAGTGATTTTGAAACCTTGAATGAGAATTGTTTTTAGAGGATGTGTTATCTTCAGAATCAGCCGTTTTGGACTGAGATTGACATCTAGGGACACATCTCTGGGGATAGTGGATTGTGGTGTGCCAAGAAACAGAAGCAGAGTGGCTTCCAGTGGCATCCAGGAATTACGCTGTCAAAGATCCACAAGAAGCAAAGACTAATGAGAGCAATATTTAGACCATCTTAACTAGAATGAACAGATGTTAGACAGCTTTCCTACCTGGGGTAAAAAAGTGTAGGCTGCCTCCAAGAGGTACTGGTTGAGACCTTTGTCCAGCTTTTGGAGTCTGAGATTAAAAAGAACTGGGCCCAGTGGTGGGAAGCCTTTTCCCGTGAGTGTCAAAGGATAAGTGACATCAGAGCATAACTGCCATCCAACCATCTTAGACCCTACAAGACAACAATACAAATATGACACCAAACAGTCTTTTACTCCTTTCCACAAAGAAAAATGTAGAGGAATGTTTATCTTATGATGTTGTAAATAAACTCACATGTTTTAGGAGTGCAAGTGCTCTTCTCCTTGAGATTTCTTGTAGCTATAAGCTCCTCCTTACTGTCCCCACTCACACGAAACATTCTGGAGCTGTTTCAAATAGACGATCAAGCAATAAGTTTAGAGTCAAGATAAAACAACAATTAGGAAAAGAACATCTTATATAGTTTAAAACATGTGCCAGTGTACTCTTTGGTTTCATATGGTTTTAAAAAACTTTTGTCTTTCAAGAATTGTGGTGCAACTATCACATAAGTAATAACATATTGTTGTTACACATTCAATACATGTAAGTGTGTGTGTCTCAGTTATGTTTAAAAATTAAACACTTTTTTTATAAAGTTTATGAATAAACTTTATAAAATTCATAAGTAGATTCAAGTTTATAGGAAGTTGCACCACATGATATTTCATAACCCAAACTAACTATATTTTGTCATAAAAAGGCTAAATGGTTCATGTTAACTAATGTAGTTAACTAATGTTAACTAATGAACATAAAGTGCTACTGGCTAAATTATCTGTTATTTTAGGAGACCTATTGACCTTAGCACACAGTGAGGTACTTATCCAGTATATAATTTCCTGTTTCTGAATTGTAGTCACACCACATGACTTTAAGGACAAACGTTTTATCATAGTTTTGTTGGTATATATATATATATAGATAGATAGATAGATACACACACACACACACACACACACACTACTGCTCAAAACTTTGGGATCAGTAAAACTTGTAATGTTTTTTAAACAAGTCTCTTATGCTCATCAAAAAATACAGAAAAAAACAACAATACTGCAGAATGTTATTACAATATAAACTTTTTTATTTTTATATGCTTTAAAATATAATTTTTTCCTATGATGCAAAGCTGAATTTTCATCAGCTGTTACTATTCATCTGTTACTGTTCAGCTGTTACTGTTCATTTTCATCAGGTTAAACATTTAACCCAACCGCTGGGTCAAAACAACCTAATCGCTGGCTATGTCCATATTTTACCCAGCGCTAGGTTGTTTTTAACCCAGCTGTTTTTAGAATGTGTGATTCTTTTTTTCAGGATTCTTTGATGAATAACAAGTTAAAAAACACTTATATTTTTAATAAATAAATGCTGTTCTTTTTAACTTTTTATTCATCAAAGAATCCCGAAAAATCACAGGTTCCAAAAAAAATATTAAGCAACTGTTAATAAATCAGCATATTAGAATTTCTGATGGATCATGTGACACTGAATACTGGAGTAATGATGCTAAAAATTTTTGCTTTGATCACAGAAATAAATTCGATTTTTAATGTATATTAAAATAGAAGATTGTTGTTTTACATTGTAACAATATTTCACAATATAACATTTTTTTTTTGCATTTTTGATCAAATAAACACAGCCTTGATGAGCATTAGAAACTTATTTAAAATACATTCAAAATCAAATATAATTTATTATTTGTTTTTTGTTTTTTCAGAAATAATTTTTTTCTTCATTATGATATCCGGACATTTGCACCTTGAAATTTTGATTTTTATTTCTCCCAAATAATGGTAGCACTTCATTTTAGGGTTCTAGTATTCTCACTATTAACTAGTTTTTTATATTAACTAGCATGCATATTACTAGGATATTGAGTGTTTATTAGTATTTATTAGTGCTTATAAAATATACTTATTCTGCATGATCATATTCTACATGCCTTAACCCTATCTGCTTGTTAAGTGGTGACGTAATGTGTCCAACGAATGCACCAACGAATAATCACCATCTCAATAATCGTTAATAAGCACTGTTTATTCATTACTAACTAATAATAGGTTTATTGAGGCAAAAGTTGTGGTTAATAGTGAATGTGTTCCCCTACTAAAGCCAAATAATATATCAAAATGAATTTCATATATTTGAAAGAACATGTAAATATTGTTCATACTTAAAGGTCAGTACATCCATGACGTCTTCTGGAGTATTGAGAACCACCTTCAGGCTCTGCCCATGGTGCAGATATACAGCTCCATCCAAACTTGTGAAAGTTTTGAGTTGAGTGGTCCACTCTAATCCCACACGACCAAACGCTCCATCCACTCCAGCTCTCACAGAGATGGCGACCAGCGCACTGTGTCAGAGGACAAACATGAGATGACTTGCCATCATGACTTCAACTGGACAGCGCAATGCCGTTATCAAAACTTCATCAGACATACTTTGGTTTGACATAGCCAGCCAGTGAGAAATGTGACCAATTCTTATAGTTAGCGATGCCTTTGAGTCTGAGGGAGAACAGAGTGGACATGTTGATGCTCAGCCTCATGGGTAATCCAGAGAGAGATGGTAAAACCAGTTCCTCTGCCAGAACAATTGGCCTTTGACTGATTTTAATCTCTTGACCCTTGGAAAAGGAAATAAATTAAATTTATTATTATTTACAGCATAAAAAAAGTACAAAATATACTACTGAAATAGCAATACCTAAATTTGTAGGACTACCAGGCTAATTATAAACATTGAGGCAAAAGTCATAGTTAATAGTTAGTTAATGGACCTTAAAGTGTGACCAAAGTGGGTATTAACCACTGGTCTATATATAATGACTGGATCGCTCATTGCGTTCTAAACTGCCGTCAGGCAGTGAAGCCACCGGAAGTGTTCGATCCGCCATCTTACTATTCCCTACCGACAGAGAGCACCATTGACTCACAGCTTAACCGCTGACCTAAAATCACCCGATTTTAAGCGTATCAGTCACACAGGACTAGTTTTTATGATATGTGTATGTAAATTAATTTTTACTTAAAATCTTATCTGCAATATTTATCGTCTTTTCGAGCAGGATAAGCGATGTTTTGAAATCGTTCAGGTGAGTGTGTCAGCTGCGCACTTGCCGACACAGTTCTGACCTAACAAAATATATTTCTTAACGTAAGGAATTATGCAGGAAATAGTAAACATGAACATATATCTGGAATTAGTATCTGAAATTGATTCGAAAATACAATAA
>JAHKKF010484889.1:0-11505 GCA_019740295.1 Labeo calbasu | reverse complement strand
TGTATAGGTTTCTATGTCAGTACTGGTACTTCTGATTGGGCTGAGGCTGGAATTTAGCGAGTTTGAAGTAAAAGTATTTGATGGACGTATACTATGTGTCAGGAGAATTTACTCAGTATCATTATCTCATATATATATATATATATATATATATATATATATATGTATGTGTGTGTGTGTGTGTGTGTGTGTGTGAATATTTATGTCAAAGTATGACCATTACAATTTATGAAGTGTGTATATTTGTTGTTATTTTTGCATCATTACTGCTTTTTGAATCTGTTTTATTTCCAACAACTTGTATTTTTCCAACAAGCATTGTTTCATGTATCTGCTTGTCATTTGAAGTTTTGTTGTTTTTGAAGGCCAACATAAATATTCTGGTTCTGAGGAAGAGGAGGAGGCCCTGTTCCATATAAAGAGTACATTCTGTTCTATTTTCCCACACTCCAGTCCTGGCTTTTGTTTAAAACTCCCAGTCAAACCAAATGGAGTAAACAACCTGTTACGTCTCTTCTATTCAGCAGAGGTCGCTATTATCTTATTTATACTACAGTATGTTCACCAACACGTCTCATGAGAGGACTCGAAGAAAACGAAAAGCATCTTAGAAAATATTCAAAAAAACATTTTAATTTATTTATTTTTTTAACATGAAATTCCTGTTACTAAATTTTTAATATGTAAAATGGTCCGTGAAAGACGAGAAATGTTCGATTTATGTATGACAGCGATATCCTGTTAGCCAATGCCTGTGTTGAAAGTGGTAAAACTGGCAGTGTTACAATTGCCCTCGTGTTACAAATAGCGCTGTTTACCTTATTAGTGAATAAAACTACCAATACAAAGCTAGAACTAACTTTAGTTTTGCTCCCAACCTCTGATACTTTTTCCCCCATAGACAAAAAGTGTAGAGCAGAATCAGTTGACTATGAGTATTTTGGAATTACCTGAGTATAACCAAGCCTAAACATATTTTATGGTTGAGATTAACAGGACAGTTTTGTGACTTTGATCAGTATTGCTGATCATCAGTGTTTTAGGATGGTGACTTGTCCTTATCAAACTGCCTAACCACAGACATCTGACCTCACCCAAACTCCTTGATCTGCAAGGTTGCTTGAGGCCACTTGACCACTTAGCTGTTGCTTCACTAGCTAAACCAGCAATTGTCTTTGTCTAAAAAAAAAAAAACAATCATTCGTTGAGACTGAAAACACACTCATTAGCCATAAATTGTTGTTGCTTTACGCTTGGTCTTTTTAGCTGTCGGTGCTGTCATACGTTTGTAATATATGTTTTATTTATAGTTCATTCGTCAGTTAGGGAACTTTACAGTCACCTATGAATGTGAAAACAAATTACACTGAAGCCAGAATATACTTCTATAACAATGACACTGTACTGGCATACACCGATGAATCTTGAACTTATCCGATGGCAGATCTTATGCAAGAGCAGGACTTTGTGCCAAAACGGTTGTGTTCCTTACCTGATGATACTTGTGTTCTGGGAATTGCCAGCCATTTCCTGGATTTTATATTAAACAGAGGTCTCAGTTCTGACAAGTGTCATGATACAGAGGTTGCTTGAGAGTTTTATTTAAACCAAAACTTATGTAAGATGCCAAGCAGACACTGTGTGCAGAACTGATGAGTGTTGGATAGTTCTGCCTTATACAGTAACAGCCTGATGAAAACAATCTCTGTAATGAACTAACAGTGAAAATGTGGTGTGTGTGTTTGGTGGGGGGAATCTCAGTTAACAGCAATTGTGTTGATTACAAAAAAAAGTCATTATGCTTGCACTAAAAAAAATAAATAAAATTATCGTATAGTTTATAGTCTTTGTAGTATTGTTTTTTGTACATGAAGTGGGTTATCTCATGGGAAAAACATGTTGAGATCACATTGCATACTTTTTCTCAGTAACTTGTTTTTTAGAGACTTTTTCTGCTGGAATAACTTAATGGACAATAATTGAAAACACAGATGGTTAGGTCTCTGACAACCTTTGTCCTTTGTGTGTTTAAATCAATCACATCACACAGTCTTTCTCTGAGCTTTCTCACGTAGACACATAGCTGTCTAATTGGTCTATCCTCAGGCTCAGCTTACCTGCGTTCCTATACAAGGTACATAAAGAACTCAAACATAAATAACTTCTTTATGTTTGAGCTTTAAAAGTTGTGAGAAACTATAATTATTACTGGTTTGCACAGACGTATTTTGTTGCTGTACGTGTGACAGCAGAAGACTAGTCATTGCACTTGCTTTTAGATGTCAGTCTCAGTTTTGAGATCTAATAATAGGCTGTAATGTGATTATTTTATTGCAATTGGATTTTAGTTAGTAACTCAAGATTTTGATTGTCTATTTAATTTTGACTTTTTAATTGAGTTATGAGATACGTGACGATAGATATTTTGTACGTTAAAATAGTTATTTGTATGTGACTGAACTAATTGTTTTTCTTTTAACATAGGCGTAGTTCAGTACAGTTATATAATTGTGATGAGGCCAACAACAACATACAATAATAATTAAATTTTAGGTTGATTTTATGTTTCAGGTTTATAGCTTACAGCTACATTATGAATGCTAGGATTACTCAACTGAGCAGTTCTTTTAAACCCTGTAACATAAATATGTTAAGATGAGGAGTGTATTGTTTTCTATATTAAAACATTTTCATATATCTCTTATTTGGCCAGACAAGTTTAGGTAAACCATTTGGTAGCACTATATATATATATACACGTTTGTATTGACCATTTATGGAGCGACAGATTTAGTGTGAAAATAAGTCATACAAGTCGTTCATTTTGTTAAAAATCTTATAATGAGGTGGAACGAGGGGGCTCACCAGCATGGGGTAAAAGGCACACAGTATTGATATAAATACTTTAGCTAAAATAATGTTTTTTAATGATGTGCAAGTTAATACTTGTTCAAAACAATAGCAAAGTTTGTACTATTTTCTGCTTATTTTGGTAAATAAAATAAATATTTTTTGTTCAATAAATATACTGTCATTAAAATATGTTAATATAAAACTTTTTATATTTTAAAATACAGAAACAAAATCATTTTAAAATGTAACAATTCTGAAAGCATTGAAGGAGATCCCATAGTAATTGAATGTCGATTTACAGTAGTAACAACAAATTATATTTTATCATATGATTTATCTAATTTTTAAGACAGACACCCAACATAATATATGATATTTAGCATCTGAATCTAACAATGTCATGTCAACAAATGGAAAAGTCAGCCTTCTATTAATTGCTAAGTACTGTGCCTTTAAGTCTCAACAGCAGGGGCACTTTTTACCCCAAATCATAAATACCATACTTCTACATATTCTTTCGTTATTTAAAAACTGCTGCTTTAATTATCTTAAACAAAACTGAAAATTATTAAGAAGACTTTTGTCTCAAGATATATTCAAAAAAATTAGCGATTCTCATTTTTTTCTTAAATCTACAACATTTTTAAAAACACCAAATATTAGATCAAGTAAGCACAAAATCGGCTTTGCTCTGCTGCCCGTGATTGCATCAAAGATCAGACAAATTTGCACGTGTATCTTGAAAAGCGAATGTTTTGGAAAGTGCTACGCCACTTTTTTTTTGCCATCTAGTGATATCAAAGGTGCCTTTTGTCGTCCTGATTTTGCTGAGTTAGATGTGTTCCTGGGTCAACATATTTTGTTGGCCCTGGAACAACATTTTAACCCAAAAATGTAATCTTGACCACATCCCTACAGAACCTAAGAACCTATCCTTACCTGTGAGTAATCCCTAAAATCAGAGGAAATTATAGATGAATGACACTGATATACAAGCACCAAACACTGATTGTAAGCCTAAACTTCACAAAAATTATAAACTGTTTTTTCAAATCTGAATCACAATGTTGTTCCAGGGTCAACAAAGATGTTGATCCAGGAACATGTCGTACTTGGTAAAATCAGGTTCTGCTGCGCCTTTTACCCCGGGACACTTTTAGCCCCGTTGTACCCTACTAATACATACAATTTAGGTACTGATATGTGCATTAAATGTATTAATATGCACCCTTTAGTGTAAATAATGTAAAAATGTGCACTTTTTGAAAGGGTACTGCCCCAGTGACAGCTTTTGGATTTTTTTTTTCTGTGAGTGTGACCAGTAACAATATGTTTTAACCAGTGGTGTGAGTTTGGTGTGGAACTTTCTGTGTGTTGAGCAATGGAAGACAGGGGTAGACTTCTGAAAACCTGTTTGACAACAGTTATTAAAGGGATGCTATTATGCTTTTTCAGTTTTTGAACTTTAGTCAGTGTGTGGTGTGGGACGAGGTGGGGGATTAGCCTAACTTTAGCGATGCAGCGCAGAGAACCGCTTCAACGAGCTGGAGCACGGCAGGTATAAACACAAGTATTGACTCGAATGGCCGCTTTAGAGCTGTAACGCGCCGCAGACATGTGTAGAACAGGGGGTTTGAAACACATGCTGGAGTCACAATCTACTCCGGTTGTGCGTCTGAGCCGTAACGTGCCATGGATATGTGCAGCGTGTGGTAAGAGATTTATTCATCATACAGCGCAGATAGCTTCACTTATAACGCGAGTGTTTTTTAAAATGCCTAAACTTGCACTAGAATAGGCTAGGCTAATCAGTGATGATGTTCTTTGATAATGTTAGGCTGCTTTTAGCCTTATGCTGGAGTTGGTTTCAGGCAATGAAACTAAGTATGTAAATAATTAAATACATTAGCACGATAATATCATCCATTGGCGATCTCGCAGGCTGATGATAATACCCAACACTACTATAGCGTATTATTTACACACCCTCCATGCATCCTAGGTGTATATGACTTCCTTCTTTCAGACGAATGCATTTGGAATTATATTAAAATTTATTCTGGCACTCCCAAGCTTTATTAACTCACCTCCTGGGGGTTACTAAAGGTCTCCTGTAGCGAATTGATGCATTTTTGTAAGAAAAATATCCATATTTAAAACGTAAGAATCACTTTAATCTAGCTTGTGCTAACAGTTGTGCACGAAACTTGCTTCTTTGACAAGGGGCGTGGCAGTACCGAAACACCGTCTAAGCTGTTCACCAATCGCAACGCAGTGGGAGAGCTAACCAATCACAATACATTTTGTTTTTTGGAAGGCGGGCCTTCATTAAACCCGGAACTAATCGAGCCTTATATGCCAGGCTGGGAGAGATGTATTGTAAAAATGTAAATTATGTTAAAAACAATGCGTTTTTCGAACCACCAAGCATGAAAGTATGTTCTAGTACACCCACAAAACAAAATCAAGACTTTGTAAAAGAGCATAATAGGACCACTTTAATGCTGTTTGACTTGGTGCATCTAGAGCAGCATAAATTACACACCTCACCTTTAAGATTAGATTCTGACTCACAATGACTTGGGATGCATACATAAATGTTTGCTTAAATACATGTGCACAAACACACTTTATTTTGCCACTCTTATTTTGTAATATCAGCAAGATAACTATAAAGTTATGCTGGGAGAGGAGCGCATGCATATGCTGTAAATATGAGGCATGAGACAGAAAGCAGGACAGAAATGATTCAAGACTGTAAGCACATTAATTTATGTGGGAAAACTCATTTACTTCCATTAAATGAAAGCAAAAGTAGCTTCTTGGTCAGGAGACACAAAGTGTCCTTTCTCCATTTAGAAGATCTAATTAAATGCATATGCTTGGTGAAACCACTGTAATTCATTAACTATAGAAGACTCATGTTGCACACCATCCCGTTTAAATCGCTCAGTTATAAGTCTGAAGACATTCTTCCATCGAGGATTACGAAAAGCACCTCTATTTTTTTAAAGCGTGACTAAGAACCAGTGCTCAAGGGAAAACAAAAACATAGCAAAACAATTGCAAATGCAAAAAGTGAAATTAAATTACATGAAATATTTGATGTCAGATAAGTTCCAGATTTTATCTGGGTTATATTTAACTCACGCAAGGATGGTTGCATAAGCAGTCTAATTCAAAGCATGCTCACATTACGCTAAACAGCGACTGAGATTTTCCTGAATGGTGTTCATTTGTTTTTTTTTTTTTTTTTTTTTTTTTGTGGAATTTTCCAAAGAATCAAAGTCAACTAATAATTTTGGAAAATACAGTACAGACAGCACTGTTTTCCATAGAAGCCTAGTTCAAAAATACGTTTGTGGTCAAAAATGCAGACTTCACATCTTAAAAGCATATATTTTTATATTTTATAAAATGTATTGCAGATAATATTAATGAAAAAAGGCCAAATAAGTGTACTTGAAGAGAGTACTGCTTCATGAAATGTTTTAAAACATTTAAATAAAAGTGCATTTTGAAATCATGTCAAATTAAACATTTAAAATGTAATTAAAGTACATTAATAATAACACAATAATACAATTAATACAATAATAATAATAATATTTTATTAACCTTTTCTTTTTTTAAGTGCACTAATTTTAGTTAGTTCACTAATATGTTAAAGCACATGTGAAATACTTGATTATAATTTTAACTGTAGTGTTATTCCATATGACATAATAGGTTATATATTTTAACTTCCTCATTACAAATGTGTAATTACAAATACATTTTTAATAGAAATTGCATTGAAGTGTATTTTAGTTTACCGTAAATGTTTGTCATTCTATTCAGAAGTACATTTTAACCATATTAAAAGCCAACAGAAATAAGCATGAAATTACATATAAATGTTTATTAAATTGCAATTAACATGTTTTAAGTGTCTTTGCCATGTAATTATATATATATATATTTTTTTAAAAATATTATTTACATTATAGGTATTCTTTTTAAAAATATATTCTTTTTAAAAGTGTATTTCTTTCTCACAAGGGTAATTATTAAAAAACTTTTGTCATAGCATTTGCCATTGAGCTTTTGTCATAGTCTTGACCTGTCCATTCATTACTGCACCTCCCCCTCCCAAAGGCACCTTTGACCTTTTAGGCACTGGGAGCTCAAACGGAGCTGCGTATATGAGGGGTTAGCGTATTCCGTCGGCACCATGTCAGATCAGATGAGCCTGACGTGTTCAGAGCTGGGAAAGAACTAGATAAAGCCAAGAGATCGTGGGGATCACACCCTCTTAACTCAGCTGGACGGGTCAAACTTTGCAAGCTGAGGCAACAGAAAGGCTGAGCGTGTGTGATGTGGTGACTAGGGCTGAGTGTGTTCCTGATGTTTATAATCCCTGGCAGATCTCCAGTGGCTGTTGAAGAGCCACCTGTTGAAGGACTGGAGTTAGTTTGTACCTTTGCCCTATCTATTCAGCAGGGGTTTGACAACAGACAACATTATATTCTTTGCTTGGGAAAGAGATAAAGACAAGATAAAAACAAATTATTAATGGCCCCAAATAAATCTTGGAGACTTTTGGACATTTAAGCCACACTTAAAACTGATTTTCATTGCATTACACAATATCAAAGCAGTATCAAACCATCATGTTGTTCACATGGTTGTCCTGGCAAAATAACTACTGGTGTAGTTCTTTGTATTATGTATAAACATATCTATTTCTTACAATCATGACCAAGAAATATGAAAGTGACATTGCTGAAGCTCAGAAACAAGGAAATTCATGGAACAAATGTTGTCATTGAAAGCCTGTCAGATCAGTTTTACCCTTTTATGCTTTTTAGGGTTGAATAAATATAATTTATAAACATTACACATACTCTCACACACACATGTATATTTGGAAATGCTCTAGGTTGCAAAGCAAAGTAGGCTGCTTCATTTTTTAACCCAAAATGTTGGGTTAGCTTGTTGGGTCTCTTTATTGGGTTATTTTTAATTTTTTTCCCCCAGGTGTCAGTAGAAATGATGAACCCCACTCACACACCTACTGAGTGCTGAAGTGTAACCCAGTGTTGGGAAGTCTGTGCCAAACCAGTTAAAACTGGATACATTTGTCAGCGGGTGTTTTGCGTTCAGTCCTGAGAGAAAACTTGACTGACAGAAAACTTCCTAAATGAAATTAAGATATGCATTACATTGAATTCCTATCAAGGTATTTCTGTATACTGTAAATAAGAAAATGTCTGTAGTCTCATATATTTCCCTTTTTTTTGTTTTTGTTTTGTTTTTGTTTAAATACTCATCGCTGCTAACGTCTGCTTGGAACGCTAGCCTTCTACAAATGCAGCATTCACTTAAAGCGAACAACGTGCCGGTGCCACCATGAAAGTTTCACCTCCTTCCAAACAAATGCGTGACCAGGGCTAAAACACGACGCTACATTGCTGTTACATAAGTAACAAAGTTTCTGTGCACTCCACTGACGACAATAGGAGTGCTATTGATAGTGTGCCAGGGTTGCCAGGTTTTCACAACAAAACACCCAATTGCTACTCAAAACTAGCCCAATCGTGTTTTGAGTGGGGGTTCCCCATTAAAAATTGTGTTCTGGGGAATAAAATACACATTTTTTTGTCAGGGTTTCCCTGGTAAATTTGCATTTCAGAAGCTAAATATGACGTTATTGGGGTTAATTCAATGCACAGACATCTAAAACAACCCATGGCAACAGTGTTAAAGTAGCCCAATTCCGTGGGAAATTTTGGCAACACTGTAGTGTGCCACTGTTGCAGCCATGGTCGTACTGGGTTGCCAAATAACCCAGAAATGGTTGTTTTTAACTAAATGCATTAAAATAAAGGGTTACTCCAACCCAAAATGAAAATGTTGTCATTAATTACTTACCCCCATGTTGTTCCAAACCCATAAAAGCTTCGTTCGTCTTCGGAACATAAAGTAAGATATTTTTTAAGCATTCTGACAGCTCTCTGACCCTCCCATGGGCAGAAATGTAATTGTAAAATGTAAAATGTAAACACAACCAACGTTCATAAACGTGGCAAGAAGATCTGTAAAATAATCCATGTGACATCAGGGGTTCAAACGTAATTTTACAAAGCTATGAGAATACTTTTTTTTACGCAAAGAAAACAAAAATAATGACTTTATTTAACAATTCATCTCCTCCGCCTCACCTTAGCACCATTTTGGAGCGTATACCCTGAAGGCAAACAGCGTATGCTGTTTTGTGTCAGCTGCGCCACTTTGTTTTCTTTGCGTACAAAAAGTATTTTCGTAGCTTCATAAAATCACGGTTGAACCCCTGATGTCACATGGATTATTTTACTGATCTCCTTGCTACATTTCTGGACATTGATCATGTTAATTACATTTTGGGAGGGCCAGAGAGCTGTCAGAATGCATCAAAAATATCTTAATTTGTGTTCTGAAGATGAACGAAGCCTTTTTTATTTTGGGGTGGAGTAACTCTTTAAAATGATGCACTCTAAAAAATGCTGGGTTAAAAACAAGCCAACTTGGGTTATTTGGCAAACCCAGCACTGGGTAAATATTGGAGAGAACACATGCTGGGTTATTTTGACCCAGATGGTTGGGTTAAATGTTTTTACCAAATATGCTGCGTTTTTTAAGTCAACTATTGTTTAAAAATTATTATATTGCTGGTTTAAAATGGAATGAAACTTATAGAAAACACTAGAGACAACAGCAATAATCAAAAAATGAATGTTTATTATTAAGCAAGAACACATGGACAAAATACAAGACAAATTTAATTTATTTGGGTGAATTCAGCATAGTTTACAATATTACATACATTTAAACTCGTTTAACAAGCAGTTTAAACATAAAGTAAACTTTTAACATTTAAAAGTAGCACTTTAATTTTGGTGTATTTAACTGCTCTCTGTAATCGCTTTTTACCGAAATACACAGTAAAGACTTTATAAGTATAAAAAAGTATACAAACCTTTATTTCACTGATGAAGTGCACTAAATCGGCGGTGCAGAGAACCAGTCTCTACTGTAGAGGACTCAAAAAGACCACGCTCTGACCAACTCATGTTGAAGACAAGCTCAACACAGTGGTTGGGTAGAAAAAAATAACCCAGCATTAAAAATGACCCAGCAACTTGGTTACAGAAAAACTACTTAGCACCTAGGTAAAAAAAATATTAAAAATAACCTAATAAAATGACCAAACAAGTTAAACCCAACATTTGGGTTAAAAAAATAACCCAGCACCTGGGTAAAAATAATAAAAACAACCTAATAAAATGACCCAATAGACTGAATCCAGCGTTTGGGTTAAAAAAATAACCCAGCATTTTTAGAGTGTATAATTGAATCAATAACTCACTAGCAATAATGATTTTCTTTTTGATGACTTTGGCCCATGGCAGCTCTGATGCCTTATAACTGTATTTCTTAGTCTTTCTCTCCCCAACAGCTCCCCAACCACCACCCCCCAAACTGGCCAAACCTATAGGGTGCCTATAGGGAGTGTCTAGCCCTAACAAAATAAACTGCTGAGTCACTCACTCTTACTCATCCTGGGATTGTGTTCAAGAAGATGAGGCATTAATTGAAAACATACAGTATTCACCATTGGGTTTTTCCACAGAATTGGTATTCGCCTCAAATATCCCCAGCACTTTTTGGGATAATTCAGTTAAAATGTAATCTTTTCATCATTTACTCAACCTCATGGCTTGACATTCTATTCTTTTTTAGAAAACACATTAGACTCCCATATAAAAATAAAACGTTCCATAGAAGACAGTATGTTAAACAGGTTTGGAACAACATGAGGATAAGTTTTCTTATCACCTTAATGTAAAATAATTATGTGTTTATGTGGCTAATGTGAATTGTACTGTACAGTATGAGTCGATATTCATTCTTAATACCTGCTGAACAGGTTTAATTCCATAGTACTTAATCTCTGAAATGGTTTGACGTCAGATTTTGTGCCACTGAGACATTGACATTGTTTCATGAATTCAGTTCTTAAGTTGACTTGGGTCTGTGTTTCAGATGAAAGGCAAAGCAAACAAGATTGAAGAGCTTTGAGTTGAATCTGGTTTTGCATGCAGCGGTGGAACAGTCAAATGTTAAAGTGAGAAAGTGTGAAAACATGCAAAACTGAAGCTTGATATTTAATGAGTAGACATTTTACAAAGACAGGGTAACACTTTAAGTTGGCTTTAGAAAGCCAACTTACTGATATGCTATTTAAACTTAATATTCTTCTTCTTCTTCTTACTAAAACTGTTAACTCTAACTCCTCCTAGAGCTTTAACTCTACAAACTCCAAACTCAGCCCAGATCTTCAGACTGATGTGAGCGGGTATGCTATATCTTTTCTAACTGATCGGACTTACGGTTTTTCTAAAAATGACGCTTAAAACTCTGAAAAATCCCATAGACTTACATTGACAGAATGTTCAAATGAGCCAAGATTATTCAAACTCCAACTGTCAAAACTCCCAGAATCCCTTGGGACTCCATCGAAATTCCCTTCTATGTACTGTATTTCTAATCCATTTAAACTCATCTATCTATCTATCTATCTATCTATCTATCTATCTATCTATCTATCTATCTATCTATCTATCTATCTAT